>JAGJTL010000057.1:1261590-1284941 GCA_022063505.1 Calosoma granatense
TTCAGTTGTAGTCGAAGGGATACCTTGTGGTGTAGTTGATGGTGCCTGTGTTGTAGTACTTTGTACACAGGGGCACGGTGGCGGGATGGTCGGGATACATCCACAGTTCAGTAGACCATTGACGTCTGTGTCATAGTTGCATTTCTTCAGTAAATCAGCTACAAACGTCAGCACGTATCCCATTAGACAGGAATGTTTCAACTTCTCTGGCGGTATGATCTTGCTGAGACACACATTGCAACCAGCCGCGTCCGTTGCATTGGGTGCTGGTGCTGCCTCGGCGACTAGAATATACGAACTAACAGCCAAAAGGCACAACGCAACCACACCGTACCGTACCATGTTGTTCTGAATGCACACTTGGAACTGTGACTGATGAACCGGTGCCGTACACGAATATTTATATGTAGATATTTGTTTGTTTGTTTGAAATTATTTGTGCGTTTGTTTTTAATTATTTTATACAAGGCCGACGTACAGGTGTTGCAGTAAAGCTTACGTATGCTAAATTACGTGCTTCCTCAATATAACATATAACATTACACACAATATTATCACTGAAATAAATAATTAAAAACTAAAACGTACAACAACGGCTAAGCACAACGTGATTAGAATTCTTGCTGTAAATATATTTCTATAATTTTTACAAACACTTAAATATGTATCGCAAGAGAAATGTCATAGTGTTCAATAATTCATATTGCATGCCTGTTGTACCAATATTGTAGAATAGTTAAAATGCATGATATGCAAGTGTAAAATATGAAAATTTATTTAAAAATTAAAAACTGTTGTAAATTATTATTTCCGGTCTACTATTTATTTAATTGTAATACACAAATACAAATGGAATGTTAGTCATAAATCTGTTGATATATGTAATCATTTATTCAGTAAAAATTCTAATCTAAAGCCAGCAATAAATTCGCAAATGTATTCGTGTAACAATGTTTCCGTTGATGAAATTCTTCACAGGATGTAAATCAAATTTAGTTTATTTTCATTTGAGGAGATCGTCCCTAAAAATAGTGGTATTTTTATGCTTCTCATTCGATAAAATACAGCGAACTTGATGTTTTAACAATAATAAACACAACCTTGACCGTACCGAAAAAGCTGCATACTGAACAAAATCAATGCGTTCTTTATAAGGGCACACTGAGCTGCTAAAAGCAGATTAATTAATTAAGCTAATGTATGGTTAAATTGTATACAATCAAATGTCACTTATCAAAGAATATAATTTGTTTACTGATTTCGAGATGGTTAATTTTAACCATTTGTTAGACTCGATCTAATGACGTTAAGAAGTCAGATAAATTCGGCAGAATTTAAATTAAATAATTTATTTTTAATTCCCTTTAATTACATACAATATACGATCTAGAAGTTGATATTTTCTTACTTTAATAAGATTTTTCATGTTCAATTTTATATAAAATTATATTTTAAATTTCCAGTTTTCTAATAATGATATTGATTATCTAAACAGCAATCACTTGTAGTGATACCAAATCTGGTATTTCATGTAACACTTGAAATATGTGTATACTTTTTTTTAAATATTTGACTGTTCCAGTGAACATTCAGCTAGGTATCGATGAAAAAACGGTTTAAAATTAGTAGCGCGTTGTGTAGAGCACGATGATTTGGTGCTGAGATCTGGGTTGATTCCGCTGGCCAACTGAAGTTTCCGAAATGAGAGCGGGCCTAGCAATTGTTTCACATGTAACCCACTAGCTTACTGCGGCAGTCTAAAAATAGGTCAACTGCCTATGCCTAGAGAGCACACACACACACACACACACACATGTACAAAGAGAAAATGATTCGCTACCTCAGGAACACACTCGTCTCTCTCTCTCTCTCTCTCCCTCTCTCTGTCTCTTTGTGTATGTGAGAGATCCTTCATACAAACGGAAGTTACACTTCAACCTTCTCACACACACACACACAGGCTACAATACAGCGAACTTCAGCATCTTCCTTTTCCTTGTGAAAGACGACGAAATGATTCATGTCATTGTGAAAAGACGGTGAAAATAGTCACGCAGCGAATTCGTAGTTGCGTGGGACATATAGTTCAGTGTGTTATTTTAAACTTGGACAACTGTAATAGTAAGGAGAGGAATGTCGGTATGAACGTTGGCTTACGATTCGAAGATACATTGGCGTTCCGTAGTAACCAATTGCAAGTACAGGTGAACTACCATACTGTATATAATGTACAATCAACCGACGCATAATACTATACTTGTACAGATATCTACATTCAGGAATATGTATTAATACCCTACTACATATATCTCGAATATTTGAAACAATTTTCATATAAACTACCATATCATAGGTTTAATCATATTATTCGGTATTCGGTAAGTCAAATACATTGTCGGTAAGTGGTAAGTTGTACCCTAAACAAGGTTGAACATGTTCTGACATTTATGAGATAATATGAAACCAACTAAAATGTACACGTGTACAATTTAGCATTATTTTCTCTATATGAAAAAGAAAGAATATGAAGCCATTTTGTATACAACTGCCACAAATACGTACGTACATATAAACTAATAAAACAGAACTATACGGAAAAGTGCATAAATTTATGTATAAAATAAATGCCAGACATTTTTATGTGAGCTTATATCAAAATGTGATATTTTCCAGATTCGGGAGCATGGTTTTTCTCATTTATTTAAACTTAAATTTGTGTACAATACTTTCGATTATCTACCCTTATCTAAGCTTATCATTATTTATCTGCATTGCAAATGTTGCTAGAAAAATCTATAAGATGAAATATATTTTTTCCGTATTCCCTGTTTTTGTCAAGTCAAACCAAAGATATATCACAGAAACCTTTTGGTTTATAAAAAGTATAGCGCCCGCAACAATAAGATTATTTTAGTGAAATAAATTTTTAAAGACAGAACGTTGTCTATATTTAGACTTATTTCTTAACCGGTGTGAAACTTGAGAAGTGAATAGATTACAAGTCTATATTTTGAAAAGAGCAAATTAGAATCATGCTAAAAATAACACCAACCATATGTATGTATAACTCGGACTTTAAACAAAGAAAAAATACAGTACAGTTCCGTGTGTATATCTTGTTTAAAATATAATTAAATATTTTTGTTTTACTATCTATAATTGAAACAGTATTTTATTTGTTCTGTTTATTCAGTTTATTAGTTATACAATGTGCAAGGTTTTGTAACAGTTATTTATATAACACTTAGTTGTTCCTTGTACAAAAATATACAAATAATAGATGTACATAAAACATTCCTGCCGTCTTGTAGGTTGTATTTCTACCGTCAAAGTATATTTTATCCTGTAATTATGAACAAAAGAATAAATATATTTAATTACATAAAGAATCAACGGCAGTGTGTTATAGATTTTTGTTTTCCAAGGTACTATTATCGTAATTACAAATTACACTTTATTGTTGGTAAGTTTACTAATCTATTTTGTAACTAATAATTATTCAACATGACATTTATCTTACACTAACAATTATTCGTGAAGTTAGTTATTAAGTAAAACATTATAAGAAACAACAAATGACTAACATAAGTAACTGTTCGTTCACTTGTCAATAACAGAGGAATGTGTAAACTTCTTTGATATGTTGATTAATGTTCTATCTTCGTAGGAAAACTGTTTGATCCATTTATTATTCCACAGCCATGTCATTTCCAACGACTATTGATTACTGCTTGTTCAGTGTGTCAACAACCAATTCATTTTCACACTTGATTAGTTGATAATTCTCAGAGTGAATTGGTGATTTATTTATTTGTTCCGTTTTTTTTTTTGCTGATATGATATTTAATCATAAAATTCGCTTTCTTAGCAATTTCTATGAAATGTCATTGTCAGTGTCTGCTGTTGTACCATTTTCTTTTATGGTTGACCTTGAACCATTTGTGTTGGTACTATTGACGTCATCTTTGCTTGTTGAAACTAGAGCGTGAGTTTGATGCAATGGGCTCGTCCAATTTTTCATCAAATCTGATACGAAACTTAGAACAAACCTCACAATATTTGCATTTGATGAATCATTATTACCATCTGTAACCGTTTTTTCACTTTCTGGTTGCCTGGTAACCGTTCTTGGTATACAGTAACTTCGATGTATTACAATTACTAGAATTGTTAGAATGAAAAATGATAAACTGTATCTAGCCATTATTGTTGCTAAACTAAGGTCAAACTAAAATGGAGGGATTTTATATACATATGTACATTATTGTTTTATTATTATGTTTATTAATATTATCACGAACAAAAGTATAGAGATTTTTTATTGACATGTGCCTAATAATATACATTGTGCATTAACCTTCTAATTTTGACATTGAAATTTACTAAATATTTATGACTTAATGTAATAAAATTTAAGGTAATAATATATCATAAATAACAAGTTGAAAAAAATCATCAGTAATCGTCGTTTTTTTCTTATAAAATGTAATCTGGTAACTGCCAATGTACGAAGAATATTATTACAGATCAATAAAAGATCAAAAAAAACCAGGCAGAGCTCAGTCGATGGATTGATACGTAAATTAAGCGGTTTCCTGTTTCGTCTCGAAACGAGTGAAATTTCTTTACCATATTATCGATCCTTCAGTTTCATTCCTTTACTAGCATGTCCTTTAACAAAATAAACGAAGTACTTTTTATATATTCTAGTTTGTAATGTAACTGAAATAACTTCAGTAAGCAGAAAATACCAAATATAAATGGATTATTGCCAGACAATATTGTGTACAATAATCATAAAATAAAAAATGAACAAGGGTAGGGTACATAAAATAGAATCATTTTTAAGTAATTGTCACATGATTCAGTATCATTCACACTTTCTTTAAACTGCCATCATCAACTTTTAAATCGCTGACGCCCGTAGATTCGTGAAACGACTGAATTGCTTATTCCACGAAATAACATTTGATTAGTATTCCCATTCTGGAGACCATAGACATAGCGTACGTCATCACAAATTCCTACTGCATGAGTGTGGTAGATGTTTTGATTCTTGTCGTTGTTCTCCGAATCAGAACTTTACGTGTGTGTGTCATCTTGTCTCTCTCTCCTTCGTAATCCTGCAAATCTCCTTGAATCTTTGCTTTCAAATGGTTCGTTACAGTCTGAATCCCTACTCTTTACTATTTATCGTACTGATGCACCGTTATTTGTGCTGATATTTTTAACACATTAGCCATCAATGAAAATACGTACTATATTTAAACCGTCCAATGTTTTGCGGATGTCCATTTCAAGCGCTGCACTCTGTCTGTATGTGTGTGTGTGTGACGCACGCACGTGCAACTAGAATGCACTCCATTGCAGTGGAAATACTCGTAAATTATTTATTATTTATTACAGTACTGACACTGCGCCAAATTGTCTAGCATTTTTGAAACAAACTTTCAGGATATAAATAAAATATTGTCAGCGCATATGAACAGTAAAATACTACGCTCATTTCCTAAATTGATGATTAGCAATGTGCTGAGGAAATGACATATTTGTCAAGAAAATATTTGTAGAATATCATTTTTCAAATATACTTGCGGAAATTAAAAAATATACACTGTCAACATGTAATGGAGACATAATGCGTTTATTGTATTACTCGGCTATATAGTGCATGTATGTATTTCAATTTATCTAAAAGCGTTATACATTTTTTATATTACTTTGGATTAATAATAGCAGACGGAATTTTACTATATTGATAAGTTTTAACATTATTACTTTTTCAATAGTATACAGTTTCTTGTACAATAATCTTCTGTTGCAGAAAATACTACGTTTTTAAAATTATTTTGAAGAATATATTTCCATACTAAAAATATTAAAATTACTTTCCAATATTAGATTAAATCATTTGTGTAAGTACAGGTATAATATTGTATTTTAATAATTA
Source organism: Calosoma granatense (assembly GCA_022063505.1). Lineage (NCBI taxonomy): Eukaryota > Metazoa > Arthropoda > Insecta > Coleoptera > Carabidae > Calosoma > Calosoma granatense. The sequence goes on from JAGJTL010000057.1 coordinate 1,267,541, forward strand.
TTAGAATCCATTCAGCATCGCATAGAATCATGAAATTATGAAGTTACATTAGCATAAGTGAAATTTCCCGCGGAGAATGGAATAGAATACATGTACATGTGTATGTATTATACCACAATACTATTAGTAGACAATGGATTCATATGTAGACATATTACATGCTTCCCTACGGTACATATATAGATATTCTGCCTATTATCTTCGTTGTCTGCTCCTGTACTCACACATTCATTAGATATAAATATTAGTGAGTATTTGTCAAGTTAATTTCATACCCATCGTCTGTATAAATGTGTCACACATACACTCATATATGTATGTCATTATATCTCGGTATTGTTCGGACATGTATGTAGTATTGCTGTGTGTATGTATGCTGTATTGCTGTGTGTATGTATGCTGTATTGCTGTGTGTATGTATGCTGTATTTATTATATATACATGTGACAAAACTCATTCAGCAACCCGTCACTGATTCTCAACTGTGGTTATTCAGCAAGATAATTGGCCGATAAAGCCACGGCCACGTCACGACCGGTGCTGACTGACGTTAAAGCGTTTTTAAAAATACACTGAATACGAACTGAGAGTTCCGGCTAACCGACATGAATAAAACACTAACCAATACAGTTCATACAAGACCCTATACAAGATTACTATACATACAAATACTACAACATTTGTTACTTTAATTATTTGTGTATAATCACCGTGGTTTTAGAATATCCTAATTTACTCGATATATTTCAGACAGATAATTGCAAGGTGTATAATTAATTCGGAGATTACTATAGCCAAGATGAAATTTACACATAGGTATAGTAATTTACAGTTATGTTGTAGCAGCTTACTAAGTTATATATTGTCGAGAATATATCTCACATTTATTATATATTAAGAAAACATTCATTTCGTTGCAAATAAACATATTCCTTTGAAATTAGAACACATCATTAATTTTTTCTTGTCAAACTGTACACCAAAAAATATGAATACAAATATTTAAACATTTTTTTACGTATAATTTTACCAGATATTTAGTATAACAAAAAAACATCGGTCGATTCAAATTCAGCAGATTTTGAATGCATTAATCATTTTCACAATAACAACAAATTTTTAAAAAAAAGGGGTCATTTTGATTTGTATATAAATGCGACTGTATTTAAGTACCAAAAGTTGCCGTATTTTATATGTATTTTGGTGTTAAATTCAAGTAAAAATGAAATCTCTGTATTGCAACGAATTAATTACTTAATTAATTATATAATTCAATTTAGAAGTAAAGAAAAAAAAGCGCAACCGTGGATTCGCGTGTCCCTGACTAAAGTGGACATTCGTTTCCGCTATTTGTTTATATTTGCACTGAAAATAAGACGGCACTTCACAGTTTATAGATTGCTGTGAGTACACGCTTATTCTTGGCTTATCTCGAACTGAATCCGTTCAAATTGAACAAGAAGATCACATTCAGTAAATCACATTATTCGGTTGTACAATCAATGAAGTATATTACTGTACAGTTTGACATAAGTAATATGCAGGATTTTGAGAAAATATTTAATATTATATTCATATATGCAACGTGCACAACATACTTGTAACACTGGTCAGGAATACTTCATATGGATAACACTAGCAACTAAATTGATCAATAGAATATTCACTCTACGCAAGAGAAAATAATGCATTTCAAAGCTTCGCTATTCTACAATTCAGTAGAAAATCCGTTAGAAGAGAGAAATTCTATTCCACAGCATAGAGTGAAAGATATATCTGTACAATAAGATTTATGTACGTGTGAATGGGCGCGAGCGAAGAATGTAAACGTATGTAGTGTAAGATTGTGAAAAAGGTGTGCTGGCTGTCCCATTTATTTACTCGTTGAAACGTACTACTCCAATATATTAACTACACGAATAATGTCGTGTCTATAGTTTATATTGCGCATTGCATTTCTCAGAAACTGATGTCACGTAGAATCTACAAATACTAATTAAGAAAAAGCTGCAATAAAAGTTTTTTATATAAAAAATATTGGTAAAAGATTGCAATTAAAATATCGAATCTGTAACTTATATTTTCATTGTAAACATATGTAAATATGTATCAATGAAATAAATATAATTATGCACATTATAAATGAAATCTATTGCAATATTATCAACCTTTATGCATGAACTGCTGTTGCGCAATTAAACTGAATGAGTTTATCTACTTTAAGCTACATATACGTCACATATTGATGTGAATAAATTTTCACAATATTGTTAAAAGTACTTTAAATGCAAAACGGTTTTTAAAACAGGATTAAACTGCACACTATCACATTATATTTGAAGTGGAACTTTGTGCACTAGTAGGGTCTCTTTAAAATCCTGAACTTCTATTAATGAACATTAAGGATTAAAAAAGAGCTCTACAGTAAATAACAGTCAGAGTTGAAAGCTCTGTTAATTCCTAGTTGCATTAGTGACCACATAGTGCTATTACATACAATAATAATTTGTATTACGACACCAAAAAAATATATGTAGTTTTTATCATCAACTTATATACGTCATCGACGTGTAATTCCTTTTTGAAAATAGCCTGGTCTCTAGGTATGTACGAAAATAGTGTTTTTTAGTGGAGGATAATAACCTATGAATGTATATATCGCGTGATTATTGCAAATAATATTCTCTATGGCACTTCATGTGTTTGTTTTTCGATGCGAATCTATTGTCTGATAGCACTGTGTCAGCTAACTTTCGGTAGTTTAATCAGCTCTTTCATCACAAACAGACACACACACTCCAGAATAGGAAATACACACAGTAAGTATACCGATGTGTAGTAACATTACGTGCAGATGTTTCACATATTCACCACCAGAGTGTGCCTGCGTGCCTGTTCAAACAAACGCTAGCACATAACCTCCTGTGTGTGTTTACCGTAAAACAATCAAGATACGAATTTCAAACATTAAAGCGAGCACTGTGCAATTAATAGTAAGTGGTGTTTACCTGAAGTAATGTACGCTAAGCAAAGATACATGTACACATATATACACACCTAGAACAATGTATATTCATACATTTGTATGTGTATATATATACAGAATAGATACATACATACGTGTAGCGCAAACAGATACAGACGTATATGATGTAAACATCATGTAAATTACATATACAGTTGTACTGTAATAAGTAATTTAGTAGTGTACATGAAACATTTTAGCAAACTATAGCAGGTATGTATATTTTTACTGACTTGTTGACGTTTCTTTATATTTTGCACTGTGTGTTGTTAGTCCAGACAACAATCTATTTTAAATAGTTTGAACACTGTAATGTAGCATGTAGCATTATAAACAAAGTAATTCCGTTGATATTGATCTCAGATACATTTTAATTTCATTTCTGTACACTTGCAACACGACATTAATGAGATATTATCGTTTACGAATGATTAACTTGTTTATATTTGGGTACAGTAGAGCGTAGAATATATTATGCATATGTATTAGATACTATTTTAGTTACACAGTGTTAACACATGCATCTATCACGTGTATGGTGGAATTTTCTGTTATAAATCATTTTGGTTAGACTACATTGAGCTGAAAATACATTATAGTTTTTATATTACTTGAAATTCACTTCATGTTTAATTAACGTAAATAATATAAAATACTTACACAGCCTTTTAGAATTAAAATATATTTTTGCAAACTAATTTTTTACTACATAAACTAATTAGTTGCTTTTGTGAGTGAAAAGCCAACTGTAATTCAATGAAAATATCAAAGGAAAATCTTAAATTGTTATTTTAAACGTTTTTTGCGAAGTACATAAATTTCAGAGATAGAAAATGCTACAGGCGAAATAAAATTTAGGGTCGGCAGTGACCCGTAAATTGCAAATTGAAAAACGTACTGGATTCCTGTAATCCTTATGTTTAATAGTGTACTTGATAAATACTTTTATGTTCTGACTGTGTTGTAATAAGTCATATTCCACGCTTATCCTCGTAATATTTGTATATACCACAATGCATTAAAAACATTGCAGTGTTCTGTTATTAATATCATAATGAATTTTTGAAAACTGGTAAGAATCATTCTTCAATGTAGTACATATAAGTTGTGGGGCACAGTACCGGACTAGCCCACTGAGAATTTCCCAGAAGTCAGAAATGGGCTGATTAAAACAACGTCTCCAAATTCTTTCGCGAAAATTTAGTATGTTATACTGAGCGGATGTTTTCAAGTATTTCCTGGGCTTATTTTAGGTGCTAGTTCGGTTCTGGAATTTCTATATTAATCTATATAAATGGGACAGCGGGAACACCGTTTTCACTATCATGCGCAACCAGTCGCTTATATATATCCTATCATCTACGTCCATACGCAGTTTATTACAAAGATTTATTTCTCCTCCACGCTACATTCCTTTTCTATTGGAATTTATTTAAAAACCTTATTTTAGTAGATGACATTTTAATTTTCGAAAGTAGTAAAAAATAGTTAGACTGTAGAGCCGAGTGTAAGGGCAAGACCCACCATGATGTGTATCCAAATGTATACACACGGCAGTCAAAGTGTTAATAATTAAATAGAATTCTTATAAAACATTATTAAACCAGTACTTAAAACTATGTAGTCAAATCATCAAATTACGTCAGCCAGTAAAAAACTGCATATTTATTATTTTGTCAAATTCGCATTTGTAAATTTTGTTTTAAATACAATTATTATTGTATGTGTTACTACGCATAGGAAAAACCGCCAGGAATGCAACAAATAATTATAAATAATGTGAATGACAAGCTTTTTATTCTCGCTGAAATGTCCATATTTAGTAATCATGACCAGTTATACAGCCGTGTTGTGCACGTTGCGTAATATATATATTAACATTATCTGAAGTGTTTCCGGCTATAGTTTATCATGAAATCCTGTAACATTGTGCTAAATTGATTCCTATACTTAATGTTACTGCAGTGTTGATATACTAAATGTGTTATTTGTGCCAAATTTGAAAAGGATCCGTCGAGACCGCTCAATCGTAATGTTACGTTCTTTGTTATAGAAACATACGGCCTTCCGGCAATAACAAAATTGTGATTTCAATCTTGTAGAGCGTGTATTTTATAATATACATTCACAGGACAATTTTTAATAGTATCTGCAATTTATATAGACACTAGTTTAATCTTGATACTATTAAATATATTTGTACAAATATATTTAACACACAGTTTACTATTTATTATTAACTAATATATAATGTTAGAGAGAGAGAGAGAGAGAGAGTTAATGTAATTTATTATTATATAATAATAAAACATTATTATTTCTTACATGTACAGAATAATATAGCAATATTTGATAAAATTCCTAGAATTAACTGGATTACGTTATCGTAGAAACGTGTAGCGAATTCTGACTAATTTGGCACGGGCGCAGCACCCAAAATACAATAGGCTCAAGGTTCAACCTTGTTTTTTTATCGTAATTATATTATAATTATTCTAAACGTACATCCATCTCAGTTCTAACTTTTCAGCTAAACATTTCTTACTATATATTCTGTTTTGTAATAATAATGTTTAATTCTCTGATTTATACTTTTGCTGGAATATTTCCATACGGATACATATATGGTTGAATATTGAAATGATTTTATATTTTAAAAATAGTGTTTGATAATATATCAACAGTATTCTATTTTATGACACCCCGTGTATGTATATACACTGCCAAAAATAGTTAATATGACAATACCTATATTTAGAATCATGTCCTAAAATATTTTTGTATAATATCACAATAGGCAACTTAAGTTTTACATTACTAAAATTAATATTTCAGTGTATAAATCACATGCAACGCAAAACTGTAAATAAAATAATTCAACGAGCTATTTTGTACAAATTATCGAATAATTGATCACAGATGACGTGTGTTTATGAGTTGATATATTGGAACAAGATGAAAATTATTGCCGCTGTCATGGAATTTAAAGTAATAGCATGAAATCGTATATCACAGTCGAACTGGTTGATTAAAAATTGTACACGTCTTTATATCTGACAGCAAAATAATAAAATAAACTTTAATTCATATTGAAATGTTACAAATACAATCGTTCGTATATAATTATTTATCAAATTAACCAATTTCAAGCTTATATTCTTCATAAAATTTGATTTTAAAACAAACCTTTAAACTGAAACCAAAATAAATATGTTTCATCTTGCCTAATATAGTTGTACGTTTTAAGTAAATATTCCATGTATTTTTTTAAATAATTCATACAGTTTCTAAATAAAATAGTAATATGTCAAAGTTAGATATGGTCTAAATGCCCCAAAATCGTATCCCTTTAATAATTTCTTAGCTGAAATGTTGAGCAATCTAAAATTAATGAACCATCTAACTTGTACCGACAGTCAAAGTTTCTGAATAGAGTTTAGTTATATTATTAGTTCAATATTCATGGTGTTTAAATAAGACAAGGTAATCAGAATATAGGTTAGAATTATATTAAACACAGCTATGATACATTAACTAATGCCTGTGGGAATATTTTTAGCTTTAGATAAAAACGAATCAATTTTCTTCCTCAGTATGCCATGCATTTCAAGCTTATTATGATAAACTTGTTTTGATATCTTGTAAATGAATCATGTAGGTTCAGGCTTTAGGTGAACGTCTACTGTGGAATATAGCTTTTTAGTGTGATATTTTCATCAAAAATAGCTTCACACGCCTTTGCTTCAAAAGCACAATGAAACGTTTTTCGCTTTGATCTTTTGATCTCACAACGTTCTTTTACTAGCGGCAGAGATCAAGGTCCTTAGGGAACATTTGCCCTGAATATCGAGGAATGCCAACTAGCTCACAAGAGGCCATGCTAAGGGATTCACGCATGAATGTGTACGAATGTATGTTCGTGTATGTGTACAATATGTTAGCACATCTTTGTAATACAATTGAATTAATTTCACTTCAGACCAGCGAATGTAAGGCAAACACGCAAGATACTCTTAACGAATTGCTGATGGTAATCTCTCTGTGGTATTGAGGAGTCATGAACAGATCTTATAACTTTCATTAGGCAATAACGATATTCACAGCATCTAACTTCATTTATAACTGTCTACGATATTCATTGCTTGCAATTACCAGTAACCATATCGATAATATGCATTTACGTTTGCCATGAATGGTTCATTATTTGTTAGTTTGACAGATAGTACAGAATGTCGTTACTGCAGTATGGAATTCGCATGTCATATTAAATTTGTATTCTTGATTAAGATATTTTATACCTTTATTCAACGTATGACAATGCTGAAGTTTTCACATTTGTGTACACAAACTTTCAACAGAAAATAGAAAGGTGGTTTAAACCTGTCATTCTGTTAAGAATTAAGATAAACAAATAAAAATGTAAAAGAATTTAATCATTTAACACGTATGTTTAGTAATGCGTATACAAGAAAAATAAATGTTTAAATTTAATAAAAAGTTCTGTAACAGTGTTCCCTATAAAACATGTAATATGTACACAACCTGCAGGAAAAAAAACTAAACTTTTCAAAATACTTTCTTCTACCTAAATTATACTAAACATCAAACTTTCTCAATTCCAGGACGTTTATGATACATTATTACTGAAGCCTACAGCAATTTAATATAAAACTTTTTAAAGTAACGTTTAAAAATATATCTTCAAGAATGGAATTTTTTATAAGTAAATTATGCTGTAACACATTTTGATAGAAAATGTACGAGGATTTTAGAGTTTTTTGACAAAGTACAGAACTGCGTTTGTAGGAATAATTCGCACATTACTTTAATCATAGCCAGGAATTGAGAAGAATAATAAACTGAAACTTTTTTAAGTATCCATAATATTAATATTTAATATTAGCATCAGTCATGAAATTTTGTATGTTTCTAAATGTATTACACATTAAATACCTTTATAATGTGTCAGTAGCCTATAATAAGAATGAAATTCAAGTACATTAAGTGACATTTGACAATGTAGGAATAGTAAGTAAATCAGGTATTGTGAAACTAAATATATCCATATGGACATAAACTTGATGTATTGAAGAGTCCAAGTGAGTTTGAGAGGTAAGGATTGGTACAAAATGAGTGATAGTCTAACACAACCTTCCTCATATAGCTGAAGTACACTGAACTTGAGACAGTCCATTTTATAGTTTTTAGGGGAGTTGCAACCATACTCCTATCACACATGATTCTTGTATAACCAGTACTTGAATATTACTGGTATATAATCTTTGATGAACTACAGTCTTTGTACGAGGTTATAGATAAATTAGATTATATAGGAAATACTTTGAACTAATGCTAGTACGTATAGATGAGATGAATATTACTGACTTTGAGACAGTCCAACTTACGAACAGTGAGAGGGGTGTTTGGTTGAGAGTTCGTTAGTCCGTAATGTTATTTTCTGCTTACCTGGGCCACGTGTACACGCCGGACACTTCGAAGCCGTAATGCCACGAACCAGAGTATGCTCCCTGGCCTTTGGGGCCGGTACATACACCGTGTCCGTGGGCTTTGCCATCCTCCCATCCGCCGCAATATGTGCCGCCGTCGTCGAAATCAAAACGGCCACCGTTCACGTGCGCTCTTGTGCCGGAGGCGGAGCCGGTGGCGCCCGTGCTCGCAGGGGACGGCACGCCGCCGTTGGCCTCCGTACCAACACCACCACCGCCGCCGCCGCCAGTGTTCACTTCGTTGGGCTGCTGGTCTTGCTGCATAACTCTGAACTCTCGCGTTTATTTTTATCTACACAACTCGTCGTCCACGGGTCGCACTCTCACTGATAATACTTCGACGAACATCGCTTCTACTATTCGCTACTACCGTTGTAAATTACACTGTAATGGTTTAATTAGTATCGGTACGGCACTACCAGTTTATTCCACTGTCGCCCGGTACAGTGATTTGGCTGCTGTTGATGGTTTTTGTTGATGTTGTTGCTAACACACACGATTACTGCGGCACAACAAGGTTGGTACATTGCACGACGGCGACGACAGACCGACGGACAGACGTTCGTTCTATACTAAACCAGACTGGTGATGTTGATGGATGCTTATTACAAAGTTGCCCGTATGTATGTGTATGTAGTAATACGTTACCGTAACGCGCACCGACGAGACCGACGTTGGCGAGGCGCGAGGCCCCGTAATGCTGTGTGTGTGTGTGTGTGGTGCGGTGCTGATGCTTTGGACCGTTTCGTACACAAGCGTGCAGCTCCTGTTCCTTGTGGTATATAAATATCAGCTCGCCATTTCGTGATGTGGCGCGGCCGTCGGCGCGGTACTGCCGCCGGGACCCGGACGTCGCGACGCGCCACACGTCGCCGACACCGGAGACACCCGAACGTCACATTACGAACACGCACGAACATCATCAGAGGGTAAGAGATAGATGGGGCGCGCGCACACAGACACACACTGACAGACAAACATAATATATCATCATAGTGCATCGCGGAGAATTATCAAGCACTTCAGAACAAACAACTGCGTTAGTTAAATACAGACATTAAGCAGTTTATCAATACAGCTAATTTGTAAATACTACATACTGTAATAATAACAGTACCGGTTACAGTTGAAAATAAATATCATGTCGTATATCGTGAAGTTTCTTATGACTAGTCTCAATACTGTAGAATATTTGAATTATAATATATTTTTTTCTTATTTTCAAATATCTATAATTGTTGTTACAATGATGAATTAAATTTGTTTTTTCTCTAATTTATAAACATAACAATGAAATTGTTAATACTTAAATCCTAATACACATATTGTTTTTCCAGTTCAGTTAATTATTCTGGTTTCTTCGTCATTTGATTAAAATATATCACCATTCCAGGCATACAATTTGATTAGTTAACATTGATTTTTACCGCATGGAAATCCGACTAGAATAAAATGAAAACACAGAGAACTTGACAGTTTTGCAACAGTCTGAATCACTGAAGAATTTACATATAAAAAGCTGTAAGCGTCTGCGATTTCCCTTTCTGTCAAACGCACCAGAAAACAGGTCACCGAGTGCCCTACTTTCCGACATAAACATCATCATTTGCATTGCGAAACCCGTGTAATCTTGAAATCGTGAGTCCGTCTCTGTTCGATGCAGGATTTCCGACAGCAATAATACTGATTTTATAGCCCGAAGCTTGCTGCAATTTAACGCTTGATATTTTTATTAATTTGCTGTTTCTCGTTGTTTTATTATTCAACAGTAATCTTATGCATTATGAGTATACATTACTTAAGATTTAAATATAAAATTGGAGATATTTTAATGAAATTCCACCGTAGCAATAGAAGAATTAATTATTGATGGAGTAATTAATATTTGATAAGGTTTACAGGGCCGTAAATTGCATTCGTATGAATATTTTAAAGGCGAGGCAGTAATTTGGGATGCCTGTATTAAATCAAAAAAGAAAACTGGGTGTTTGTTAAAAATGCAGTGTTTATTAGCTGGAAGATGTATGTAAAGTCTGTTCCAAGATATTGTGAACTGACTTTGGTAGGAGCCGAAGATAAAAAATGGTTTAACGAACAGAAATTTATATTTGCATTGCTGGTTAATTATATAAACACCTCTTTTATTTATACCACCTTTACTAATTTACTTGTTAAATAAAGGGGTTGCAGCCCAAGTATTAAGAAGTTAATTCATAATATCCTGAAACAGACTATATATACGTAATTTTAAGAAACATTCCTTTTTTACTATATTCGATTCAAACTCATTTTTTCTGTAATTTAGATGTAATTCACGTGCATATGCGCCATTTTACTTGCAGTTTACTTATTTTTGAATATACGCTAGTATTTAAACACCGTTAATAATAAATTATGGCTTTTTAAACTGATGTATTTCCTAGTAATTTGACAATTTAAAGCGTAAATCCTGCTATAGGTAATTAATTTTCTGCATACACCCACAAGGTTATATTTATTAAGGCGTTACTTTTCGTACATATAATTTTTTAGTATATCTTAATTGGTTTTGTAATTACAGAAAAATATTTTATCTAGAAATACAATACGTGAACATGTAACACATTATCAAAATAACAAAAACACATTTATTTTTCTTTAGATAATTTATTTACACAATAATATTATAACAAACTAAAATGTAGAGGTCGTTACGACTAAACGAGTAAAAATAGCGTGTAAACACTTAAAAAAATATGATTTCACAAGTGACATGATTGATCAAAGTAGTACATGTGTTTCATTTCTGCTACATACGGCAGACAAATGGACAAGACTGTCTGTGGAACAGGTTAGCGGGACCTGTGCGGGGGGAGGGAAAGGAATTGTTGGGAAGGCACTTTTTTGTTGTTCTTCTTTCTTTGAATTCATTTACTTGACATGGAACTTCTTGCTAGGATTTTTAGCCATATCGACAAGTGTTTGAGCTGGTTTGAATGGAGCTCCGTATAGGTTATAATATTGTTCCATCTTGGTTACAAGTTTATCGGCACCATAGGCGTCCACCCAACGGAAGGGGCCACCGGTGAATGGGGGGAAACCTAGACCGAATACTGCTCCAATGTCACCTTCCAATGGGTTGGCGAGAATTTTCTCTTCGAGGCAGAGCACGGCATCGTTTACGAATCTCGATACCATTCTCAGTTGTTTATCCTCAGCGGTGAAGGCACCCTTCGGTTCCAGGGAGTAACGTTTGACAATGTCCAAAGCCTCGGGGTTTACATCACGGTTCTTGCTGCCCTTCTGGTAGATGAAAATACCCTTACCAGACTTTCGGCCCATGCAACCGGCTTGTACAATGTCCTTCATTACACCCAAGTCGCCGCCACCGAAACGTTCTCCAAATACCTTTAAACATTAGCCATTATAAATAACATATGGTAGATAACATATTAGAAAATAATTTTTTCAACTAGGTTATTACTTTTTTGCATATTTATTCTTATCGGAGCACGTGTATTTTTAAATGTAAAAATACATAAATCATGTTTATCATATTGAGTAAAATATTTCCTTGAAATACAACTACGCGACAATATATACAAAACACAATATTTGTGTCAATACTTTGAAATTGTAGGTTATGTACTATACCTTTGACAAATCTGCAGCAATATGTGAACCAACATCCAAACCAACTTCATCAGCCAACGTGGCAGCACCGACTGGGAAACCGAATTTCTTTGTCAAAGAGTCCAATTCCTTGGGATCAACACCTTCCTGCAACAGTCTGATGGCTTCTGACAACATGGTGGCAAGAATTCTAGTCGTGTAGAATCCTGGACCATCGCCAACTGTGATCACAACCTTGCCCTGTTTCAGACCAACGTCCACGGCTGCAGCAGCGGTATCCTTGGACGTCTTGTCTGTGGTGATGATCTCTAGCAATTGCATCTTGTCGACGGGGGAGAAATAATGCATACCTTCACACACAAAAACATACAACTGTAGTGTAACTAATTAATTTTTCATAGAGAATATTTTAGCTGTGGACAAGTATTAGTTTTGATAATATGTAAATAGTTGAGATATAATTACGTTTGTTATTTACCAATAACTTTCTCCGGACGTGATGAACCGGCAGCGATTTTCGTGATTGGAATGGCGCTAGTATTCGATGCAATGATACAATGTGGTGGCACAACAGCTTCGATTTCTTTAATAACCTTATGTTTGATGTTGATGTCTTCAAATACAGCTTCGATGACGATATCTGCTTTCTTGAAGTGGTCGTACTTGAGTGTGGCGTCCAGATTTGAAAGGAACTTATCTTTTTCAATACTAAATTACAAATCAAACATTCATTAATGTATAATTTACAAAGTTATCGACACGCAGTACTTACGCAGACATACGTTTCCTTTTCACGGCATTGTCCATACCAGTCTGGATCTGTCCTACGCCTCTACCTAGTCCATTCTCGTTCGTATCTTTCAAGATGACATTGTAACCCTTGTCTACAGACACATGTGCGATACCAGCACCCATGAGACCAGCGCCCAGTACTGCGACAGTCTTCACCCGCTGTTGTGGGGCACCGAATCTGTTTTTCTTGCATTCGGTCTGTCCACGGAACAGACCGATGAGACCTTTGGACTCGGGTGTCATGGCCAACTCACCAAAAGCCTTGGCTTCAGCTTCGAAACCCGCCTCAGGTCCTTTATCGATACCGGTACGGATAACTTCTAGAATCTAAAATACCATATTCATTAATTAAGACTTCTAGAATCTAATAACATATTCATTAATTAAGACTTTTAGAATCTAAAATATCATATTCATTAATTAAGACTTCTAGAATCTAATACCATATTCATTAATTCAGAAATATTATCCAATTATTAAATAGATACATAATTTTTAAAGAAATTAATTCATAACTTTAGAATGCAAATGTGTTTAGAAAACACTTTTCAAAATTTAATTAGTAATTCAAACTTGTATGGATACATATTCTAAGTTAATATTTTGTATATCCAATTACAAGACTGAATATTTTGATTTTGAATTTCACAATAATGCAGTAAATATATACTCACTCTAAGTGGTGCAGGGTACAGTCCTCCAGACATTTTCATAACTTGAGCTTTGGCTTTACCGAAAATCTTGTCTTTAACCCAATTGTATTGTAGTGCAAAATTCATCAACTTATCAGTCAATCCTTTTTTACTTCTGTCTACTTTCAGCTGTCCGCTAGCCAGTTGCTTTGCAATCTGTACAGCTGTCGTTTCTAAATATTTCTGTGTAGTGATATCGGCGGGCGCTAAACCTGGACCAAGTGGATCTACTAACATATCGACAATGCCAAACTTCTTAGCTCGGTCAGCTTTGACAGTTCTTCCTGTCAGTGCCATGTCGAGTGCATTTGGCAACGCAATGAGCCGGGGCAATCGTTGGGTACCGCCAGCTCCTGGCAACAAACCCAACATAACTTCGGGTAAACCTAACCCTGTTTTCTTATCTTTGACAGCTATGCGATAGTGACAGGCCAGTGCTACTTCTAAGCCACCGCCCAAACAAGCGCCTTGGATAGCCGCAACAATTGGTTTCTTGCTGCTCTCGATGGCACCAAGGATCTGTTGACCTGATTTTGAAATTTGAGCAGCATCTTCGTATGTTTTACATTTCTCTAGCATAGTAATGTCAGCGCCGGCAATAAAAGTGCCTGGCTTGCCGGAGATTATGACGGCGGCTTGAACTTGAGGGTTACTCTCGATATCCCGAAGGACAGTCTGCATTTCGTTCATTACCTCAGTGCCCAGAGAATTAACCTAAATAATAAGATAAAGAATTCAAAATGCCTGAGCGAGTATTGAAAATCATAATAATAAAATTCTTCTTTCATTGTTGAACATATCAAGATTGTTTGTTTCAAGCATCAGCCAGATTTATATTTGAAATCTAATTCCACGGTATCTTATTTAATAATTATCTCAAAAACTTAGTTTATCGTTTTTGTAATCTGATATGTTGAGTGTTACACAAATCATTGATCATTTATTTTGTTTTTCCACAGCCAATCACATTTGCATATAGTCTTGATTGTTTTTTTGAAACAATTAGTCATTAATTTTAGGTTAGGATAAATAAAATATATACCGAACTTAATACAGAGCAACATAGTAAAGTAGGCCATTATTTTATTAGTAATATACTTGTTACGTCAGAATAAACTTCATCGCATACGTTCATAAAAAGGGTGTTCCAAATGTACATATAATTGTGCTATTATTTAGATACCTATGCTTAATTAAGATATGGTATTGCAAGCAATGGTTCTGAGTTCCTTATAATAATTGAACATAAAACTGAATCAAACCTTAACATTTGGAGAATCCAGGGTGATAACGCACACATTGTCGATTATTTTCGATTTGGTGTGAACTCTATCAGCAGCTGCCGAATATAATCGAATTTGGGCTGAAAACGGTAAGGACTTAAATACACCGATCAAAGGGCAAAATTCGTATATATGACTGTGCGATAGCCATACTATTACATAAAATATAGCGGTAAATTGCCGTATGGTTGTTATTATTAATGAAACTGACTTACCTGCCCGTGTAATTTGGATATTTGTGTGCGAAATGCGGCGCAAAGCCCCGAATAATCTACACGTAGACATTTTTTACCAGTTCTTTAATTGAGTTCCACCCGGTCCCTACACACAACTGCTTTCTGTGATGGAAAACTATCTGAACTTGTCTAACCAAAGTGAACTTTGGATCTAACTAAACTAGAGATAATAAAACTGTTGCACATACAATACGTTTATTTTTATTAGTTATTATACAACATAATGTAATAAAATACTGCAGATATTTAAAGAAATTAAAAATTATCTGCGTGTGACTACCAGTTTTAACGCATTTACAGTATTCGTAAAACTTTTTTATGTGTAATATATAACAAATGTTTGAGAGCCACTGAAGTGTCAAAGTATTTTTTGAAATTACCATGATTTCTACCAGGTAGCAGCACCTATCAGTATATAAACAAACTTATTTTTGACGTTTGTACTGATTCGTACTTAAGTTGTTTATTTCTGTGCAATCAGTATAAACGATATATTAAAATGAAAGAAGCAGACGTTGATACCAAGAACTTGATAAAGAGTCGTGAACTGTTGTATAGACTTATTATCAGGTTTGTTTTTTATATTTAAATAACCTCAAATAAATGTTTTAAAACTCTTACTTCGTAGTCAATTGTTCTACGATGGTCACCAAAGCCTGGCAGTTAATTTATCTTCAGTGGTACAAGCGGATCCACCTTGCCCACCGAGTGATCGCTTGTTACACATTATGATAGCAGGCATTGAACATGAACCGGAGAGAAAAGACAGGCCAGTAAATCATGGAATAGGAAGTAACTTGATTGGTCCCGGTTTAGGTAGTACCATCTAAAGTGTTTATACAATAGAGTTGCTAATTGTTTGCATCGTGTAGATTTAGAATTCGAAACTGAACCACAAATACCGGCGCCTGAACCTGCTTTATATGAGACCGCGTATGTAACGTCGCATAAAGGTAATTGCAGAGCGGGATGTTTCAGTCAAGATGGACAACTTATTGCTACAGGGAGTGTTGATGCTAGTATTAAGGTAGATATATTTTAAAATATTTAATACGCAATAAAATTAGCAATAATGAGCCGAAGAAAGTATATTGATACGTGTAAAATATAGATCCTCGATGTGGATCGCATGTTAGCTAAATCTGCACCCGATGAAATGGATCCAGGACGTGAAACACATGGACATCCTGTTATAAGAACTCTGTATGACCATATGGAAGAAGTTACATGTTTGGAGTTTCATCCACGTGAACCTATTCTAGTGTCCGGCTCGAAGGATAATACTATCAAGTTATTCGATATCTCCAAAGCATCTGTTAAGAAAGCATTTAAAACGATAACTGTAAGTTTATAATTGTGTATTTCGGGAACTATTACTTAAATCATACTTGTAGACAAAAATCAATGTTATATTGAACTAATAAGTATTGTTAGAAATTAAAATATGATGATACAGTGTTTATTCTACAGGATGCGGAACCTATTAAATGTTTAGCATTTCACCCTGGCGGGGAACATCTTATAGTAGGCACGAATCATCCAGTTGTCCGGTTGTACGATGTGAACACAGCACAATGTTTCGTTTGCAGTATTCCGTCCCATCAGCATACAGCCACTGTTATAAATATGAAGTATATAATTAAATCTCAAGACATGTTTGTTCTCCTACTAATTGCTATTTTCTGTTTCTTAAGATTTTCTCACGACGCTAAGGTATTTGCAACTGCAAGTAAAGACGGTTCCATTAAATTGTGGGATGCCGTGTCAAATCGTTGCATTAACACGTTCCAAAAAGCACATGATGGTGCTGAAGTGTGTTCTGTTGCTTTTACAAAGAACGGAAAGGTAAATATTACGTCAGGGAGAACCGTGAAACCCAGTATGAATTTGTTAACAATATTACACAATACTACATTCTTTCATTCTTATATTAAATAAATATAAATCGCATTAAAATTGTGTTGTGTATTACATATTAATTCTTGCTACGTTCCTAGCTGTTTTATAATATTTTGAAATGATTAATATTTCAGTATTTGCTGTCTTCTGGAAAAGATTCCTTGATTAAACTTTGGGAACTTACAACTAGCAGGTGTCTAATTGCATATACTGGTGCTGGGACTACAGGTAAAAACATTCTTTTTTTTAATATTTGTTTTCTTACATACATATTGGTTTATTTTCATCAAAGTTAAAATATATTTTAAGTTTGAAATAGTTTTTTCATTTATTTTGTAGTAATTCATTTTTATTA
>JAGJTL010000057.1:1284962-1302316 GCA_022063505.1 Calosoma granatense
AAATTGTGTGTGTTCAGGTAAACAAGAACACGAAGCACAGGCGGTATTTAATCATACGGAAGACTATGTGTTGTTCCCGGATGAAGCTACCACATCTCTTTGTGCGTGGAACTCCCGGAACGCATCCCGGAAACAGCTAATGTCACTGGGACATAATGGACCTGTACGTCTGATAGCACATTCACCTACACAAGCCGCATTCCTCACCTGCTCGGATGATTTCAGAGCAAGATTCTGGTACAGAAGAACACCAACATTATAAAATGTATTTTTTTTATAAAAATTGTAAACCGTATTATAATTTCAATAAGATTTATTAAACATATTACAATGAATCTTATGGGTTCCTATGGTACCTACATATATGTTTAATTACCCATTTAATTTTATTTTATAATTAATAAAATATGAATTTGTTTAGCATTTTTGTACAGATGAATTCATTTTTAAATATAATGGAAAAACATGTCAGGTAAAATAAATAAAAATTAGTGAAATGAATATTTATTGATTAAAATGAAAGGTAAGTCAAGTATGAATATTGATTGATTTTTTATTTAAATTTGTTGGCTTTTTAGTACATAAGTCGAAAAAATATATTCGAATAAAATAATAGTTTTATTAACATTTAATAACATGATGATTTTATGGTTTATTTATTAAATTGTTTAAATTTTGAATAAAAGTCAAGTTCTGCATGTATACAAAAGGGTGTTGACAGTACGCGAAGTGAGTGTTTAAAAATGGCGACCGGCCAACGGGCGTTTGCCCAGAAACTGTCAAAGTGAGCCTTTTTTCTTGAAATTACTTATATTTCTACATTGTTTTAAGTAGTTTTAACCAATTTTTGCATTTGTAGATTACATGCTGCAGATGTTAGGCGAAATGTGGTGTATTCAGGAAAATCAGGATTATTTTCTGGATCATATTGCTCGGTAAGTTTTTCTTAGAATTTTAATTTGTCATCAATAAATCAGTGATATTGCATGCCATCGCTATTATTAATTGATATATTGCTAAATTACTTTTATAACATAGGGTTGTTATAAATTAAATTTTTCATATAAAAATATTATGTAGTATGCTTTTTGTTGATTAGCTAAACAAAGAAGTAGACATTAGTTGTTATTCATTCCCATTGCTTTGTCAAGGGCTGGTCAAGTGATGTGGTGGAACCGCTGGATTATGAAGACTTTCTGGCACAGCATCATATGCTTGTTGACAGAGATCCTCTTAGTCCTATGTTGGATTTTCCACCGGGAGATGTGGAAGTGGCATTGTTACCGCGGCATATTCGTACTTTGCAACCAGTTGTCCCGGAAGAAAAATTGTAAGCACCGTATGAATTATTCTATAAAATCTTAGTTGCTTTATTGAACTACGCTAAAACATTTCTTGGTTATTCGTATTGATTTTATGAACACTCCTTCCAATTAGTTTTAACTTAGTATTTCATTCTATATTATTTTTCAGGGAGGAACTATCTCCACATGTTCAGTCATGTGTGCGATGTTACACGTCAGACTGGAAGGTAGTGAGATACCAGCATAGAAATTATAGTAGCAGTGTTGGTAACCGTTCTTGTACACCGAGACATGCCGTGTTACATACTAGTCCACGGCAGGAGTTTGAGATTGACTTCCAGGCACCAGCGATAGAGCCTGCTGATTCAGGTATCCTCACATTAACACTTAATATTCATCTGCATTTAGTTAAATTAATCCTAAATAGTAGTAATAATACCTATGTAAATACCATGTTTATGAACAAGATTCTAAATTTAACAGTGCTGAATTTAGTTCATCTTATTGTCTAGGAATAAATAAGGTTTAGACAAATTATATAATACTGTTCTTTTTTGTAGATATGTCAAGTAGTAGCAGACAATCACTTGCTTCGTCTGTATCCTCGTGTACAGACACTCTGACACCGCGCAACTCATGGGCAAGTTTCGATTTGCGCAACTCTGTAGGTGATCCACTTATACCGGAACTCCTAGAACGTACTGCCCCGGAAACTGTCGATCAACTAAATGAATCTAGACGACAAGAAGACAGACAGGTCAATATAAAATACCGTATTTTTATCTGCAATATATATTGTCTAATTAAAAATTATAATGAAATACATTCAGAACACCATATGTCAAATAATTTACAGTCACATAAATATAGTGTATTGTTTTGTTTATATATGTTTTGTGTCTGTTTCAGGAGTCACTGTTTTCTTTGTACCACATGGCTGAAACTGAAGAACCAGTTGAAAGACGACTGTTAGCTGATCCTCCAGCTGAACATCAAGGTCATCGCATACTTGTCAAATGTCTTCAGTTAAAGTAAGTACATTAGTTTATTAAATATACGTTACTTGTCTTGTTGAGAAAAACCGTAATTATTGTTTCATAGGTTAGAATTGGAAGTTGAACCTATTTTTGCTACGATGGCTCTTTATGATGCCAAAGAAAAGAAAAAACTATCGGAGAATTTCTACTTTGATCTGAATTCGGAGAATGTGAAGCGAATGCTTGGCGGGCATGTTCCGTACAGTGACATGAGCTCATTGAGCCGCTCTTGTATCTTTGACATAACACATCCTAGTCCTGATCTGTTCATTGTCGTACGTTTAGAAAAAGTACTGCAGGGCGATATTAATGAATGCGTGGAACCTTATATGAAGGATGATAAAATTGTAAGATACACATGTTATAATGCATTGGAAAATTAACTTTTTTTTATTAAACATTATAGAATCGACAAAAAGTTAAAGAAAATGCTGTGATTATGTGTGAACGATTGGGAAAATACAGACAGGCCTTTGCGTGGACTGCTATTTATCTTATGAATGTAATTAATGGAGTTAGTTCATTGGAGCGTGATAGTGATACAAATTCTACAGGTTCTTCTTCGAATACTAATAGTCTTGGTAAGCAGTAATAATTTTATATATTTTCTGTAAAAGTGTAATGTTCTGAATTTAGACGCTAGAAGCTAGAACATTCATTCGAGACAGACTCATATTCGATATAGCTGTACATATCTCATTTGAGATATGTACACATTTGAGAGTGTAAAAAAGTAAATTATTTATACTCATTTATTTATTATTTAGCTTCATATATTAGTAACTGGTTATAACTGATATTTCCGTCAATAGAAAGAAAAATATCCAGCAGTGGTTTGGAGCAATTGAGACGACGCGCTACAGATATGGGTAGTTTAACTAGACGCGGCTCCTTGGAGAGGAGATCTGGAGCAGATAAACGCAGGAGCTGGTCTCCTGACAACTACATCAGCGGGCTGGATAGTTTCAGACCCATAACACTTACAGTGACAAGTTTCTTCAAACAGGTACTCATTCATTTTATTATGTACATGTTCCTTAATATTTTCATGCAGCATATATAATTATACTACCATTTCTGTAATAAATTTTATCGTAAATATTTTAAAATAGCTACATGTTCTCCGTAGTAACTGTATTTTTACATTATACGTTAAGATTTTGTTATGTCAAATTAATTAGTAGCACAATGGAAATACGAATGTGTAATTACTGTATTATATGATCATTATTTCAGAACAATGGCTATACTGTAATTATATTCGCACGCTATAATTAATACTTGTAATATCCACAAGTATGATTTGAATGCATGTATGTGAACAGTACTACAGGTAGGTTATGTTCTTGTCTTGACAGGAAAGTGAACGACTGCGTGACGAGGATCTGTACAAGTTTCTACAAGAACTCAAACGCCCCTGTCAGGTGATGAAGAAGTTAAAATGCATTCCTGGCTCCTTAAAACTGGACATATCACCATGTCCGTCGGATGTGAAATACTCGCTCACATCCGAGTTGGCCAAGTTACAGCCATACCCAGGTATGTAGTTTTGTGCTCTGTGTGTGTGTGTATGTAACTGTATGTCGCTGCTGTTAACATCCTTTTCGTTTTTCGTTCTGTTTGTTTCGCTTACAAAGACGATGTCGGTAAGTTGATTTTCGACAGATCTGGACACTGTTATGTTGTTTGTGACAAGAAAAGGAAAGGTATTTCATTTAAGTACGCTCGCATGCTTTAAACCAAATATATAATCAGACCTTGCACTAATTGGTTATTACATTTGTATTCAATTCAGTCCATCGTTATTCATAATAAGGGTATACCTGGCATCAAATTGTATCAGTTCTTAAATAAATATTCACTCGGTTGTCAGCTATAATGTAATGGAATTTATGTGAACCCGTGTATGTGTTGATAGTTAATTTTGAAAGGTTAATATCAAAGAAATAGTAGTATAGTAGGTGAACAATGTAATCCAATTAGACAATTTAAATTACACTTAGAATGCTAATTAGAATTATACATTAAAAAGCAACAATTTTCGTACTGTATATAATACATAGATATTAGTTGAATAATTGTAGCGAGGTATACCTAAAAGCAATAAGCTTTTTATGTTTTATTTTGAATTTGTTAATTTATACACACAATTCTAAATGTTGTATTGCACCAGAAATTAACATATTTCAAGTACACAAAATTGTACTAGAGAATATTTTATACTTGGAAGTGAATGGTTAAAACATAAATCACATGATATTTGCTACAGATGATAAAAATCGTCCTGTTAAAGAATTACTGGAGTATCCAGTACGTGAAATACTTGTACCACATTATACCTACAGGAATATAATGTTCGTCAGTCCTAAGGAACTTAACTTTTCAAATAGAACAGGTAAAGTCATCGTACATTAGAAATTTCATTAATAATCGTGATAGATAGCTTATTTAAAATATACATTTCAGGATCTGCACGTAATATCGCAGTTCGCGTACAGTTAATGTCGGGTGAAAACCAGGAAAATGCTTTATGTAATATTTTTGGAAAATCATCTTGTCCGGAATTTACAACAGAGGCTTATACCGCAGTTACGTACCATAACAAGTAAGTTACATTTTAATATCTGAGAAAATATTTAAATGTCTTATTTAAGTTCAAAGTACCGTTGAACGAATAACAAATTTAATTTGATTCAGCTGAATTTATGCAAAATATTTGTTATAGAGTAGTCTATACTTAGAATTAAGATTTGGTCTTATTAATTTTCAATTAGTTACTTAGCTCATAAAAAATATAAGGTCTACTGTTCTAGTAATGTTTGTATTTACTTAACTTATACATGCTAATATGCTCTTTCTAGATGTCCTATGTTTTATGATGAAATAAAAATGAAATTACCAGCTGCATTGGGTGATCAGCATCATTTGCTTTTCACTTTTTATCATATATCCTGTCAGCGCAAAGTTGAACAGACCACAGTCGATACACCAGTTGGATACACTGTAAGATTTTCCACCTTACCAACATTTAATAAACCGCTCTGCTTGATAACAGCTTTCACTGTTATCAAGCAAGGACTAGTTCATTGTAATAATCATGTGTTTTCATTTAGTGGCTTCCACTATGCCACGATGGTTGTCTAGTAACCGGTGAATTCTGTCTACCGGTTATGCTAGAACCACCACCGCTAAACTACAGTTACATACCGCCAGATGTTTGTTTACCCGGTACTAAATGGGTAGACAATCACAAGGGATTGTTTACAGTTGTTATTGATGCTGTATCGTCCATTCATACACAGGTTAGCACAAAGTCAGTATTGTGCAAAAGTGTTAGTTAACTGATGTTGTTGTTTAAATGATAGGACAAGTGTTTGGAACGATTCTTGGCTGTGTATGATTACTTGGAAACTGGTAATATCCCAGCACGTATTGGTGAAGCTAAAATGGAATCTGAACTACGTGCAGCCATGACCGAGTTAGGTGCAGCTAAGCCAGAAGCCATTGTTAAGAATTTACCGGTTACACTGGACACGTTACTGCGGGTTATGGTGCAACCGCCCAGTATTTCTGGTCATGTGCTCAGTGTTGGACATACTACTTTCGAAGCACTGTGTCTATTGTTGAATAAAATCTCTGTAAGTATTCAGTGTGGTCGCAAGGATATAAAAGAAATAACCATGGCAACATGGTTTTATAAATAAGCGCGGGTTCGATTCCCGCCTAGAACATTGTCATACATGTGGTTCGCATTCCACCACAAAAAACTGTAGGTGCCGTCCTGGTGTGAACTGGCAACTCCGCTGATGGACGTTAATAAATGCTTAATTGTGCTATCCCAGGCAAATGGGATATAGCCTGACGTTGCGTTTTTTTTAAGTATTCATTTAGATTTTTCTCTTGGCAGGCTATATAGTTCCGAAGATTAAGGTCTAATATTGAGCTCAACCAACTATTTCTAAAGCTATACTTTTTTGTATGCCATAAAATACTAAGAATAATAATATCCATTCTAAAATCAACCGGATTCAAGCGAAATTTCCTTGCTATTAACACATCAAAAGATGTTTAATATTGTTAGTTTAAATTTAACAAATGTGTTGCTTAATCAAACCAGCGTTTAAAGTTTTATTTTCTGACAGTGCGAAATGAACCGTATTAATGAATAATAAATCGTTGAATATATTATTAAGAATATTGACGATGAATTTCGGAACGGATAATATAATATGAAATCGTTGAATATATCTTGTAATGACTTGTGTACAGACATTACCTGATCTGGCAGTGGACCAGCACGGTCGTCTAGCTATTCTGGCTACATACGTGCAGTACCAATGCAACTTACCTCATCCGCTTTCGGAAGAGAGAGAAACAGTAGCCCAGAGCGGTGGCAGAGGCCTTAAACGCAGTTCTAGTAACCCAGATGTACACGCTGATGCTGAAGTTGAACAGATAGCAACCAGAGGTCTGGACAGAACAGCCAGTATGCGAACAGGTCAGTATACAAGTAATATCTCGTTAATTTCTGCTATGTACATAATAGCAACTTAACCTTCTAAACTTTTTATGTCAGGTAAACATTTCAAGAAATAAATTTGTTTTGTGCATTTGCATGTCGAAATATAGAATATCTTTATGGATCATTCGTATAAAACATGGACAGTAAAGTTCTAGTTATATTCAGTTACTTTAAAACACTTTACTCCTCATTTCTATATTGAACATTTTGAAACCATAAATAGAATTGTATTTGATATTATATTTTGTAAACTATATGCATCAACTTGACAATTAAATCCGTATTGTATGTAATCATCCCTTGTTCTTTGTGTCTTTTATGACTATATCCTCTGAAATGTACTTTTTCTGTCCACACGCATGATCTGGGATCTGTTCGATCACAAAATGTAGATCAGGATCTTCCAGATCAGGATAGTAAGTCAGATTCTTAGTAGGCACTGTTATCAAGTACGCGTTGATTTTATTTTACCAGATTGTAAAATTATTCAATCCTTAATTTAATGATTTGCATGTTTCTTAATTATTTCTTTGCACTTATATATCACATTTAATTGTACCTCTTCTCAACTCATTTATATATTAATTGTTATTTGTATATCTGTAAATAATGCACACATACCGTATAAACTTGAATCTGATACTGGGTTTCAAAAACGAAGTTCAACAACAATATTGGAGCGAAGCTACGTTACTTATTTGTTAAATAACAGTAATGCTGCCTAGGCAGTTTCGAAATTGTTAATTTTTATTCGAAATTTAAATTGTTTTCTAGAATGAGGTTTAATTAAAAAAAAACACTTTATCTATTTGGGTTTATATGGTAATTTATTTATGAATCCGTGATAATTTATACTGCTTACAAATTATACATAAACTATGCACTTAATATAATGCACATTTTTAAGTTCGCTGTAGATATAAGTATGCTTTTCTTTTCACTATATCATTGATAGTATGATATAAAATTCTCATCACGAACTTATCTACTAGTTCTGGTAATGTATTTAAATATTACTGTGGTTTTAGGTATTTTGAGGTTATAATTTGTGTTTTGATAGGTGCTGTCATGGACGTAAGCTACTATTCACAATCTCAGTGCCAACGTATTTTACACCAACAGTTAGCGCTACAATGGGTTGTGTCCAGCGGACAAGTTAAAGACCTCGCTATGTCTAACTCATGGTTAGTTAAATATGTTAACTAACTGTGCAACTGTCGCTAACTCCTATTCTGTTTCGTACAGGTTCCTCTTTGATCTAATGATCAAAAGTATGGTAGAACATCTAGCACTGACAGAATGTTTGGATGAAGCTCGAAAATCCAGATTTCCTGAACAGTTTATTGATGATTTAACAACGTTAGCACATACAGTCACTTCAGAGGTTATAGCGTATTTCTTGACAGAACCACGGCTGGCATATCAACTCAACACTAGTCTGGCGTTCTTCTTATTCGACTTGTTCTCCGTGATGGATCGCGGTTATGTGCTGAATCTTGTGCGGGCTTACTGTAAACAGATGTCGGCCAAAATCAGCTCGTTACCGGATGCAATTACGTTGGTAGAGTTGAAAGTGAGTAATATCAGTACGAGACCTTGAAAATAGTGTACGGTTAACTGAACAAATTTTGAAATATCCACAATAATCTGTACTGTTTTTAGTAATTACACATTTTATTTGAATTACTGAGAAAAGTTAAGAAATTCTATGTTCTGTGCAGTTGGACTTGATTTGAATTATTGAGAAAAAAAAATTGTGTATTGTGTGCAGTTGGATTTCGTACGAATCATATGCAGTCACGAGCACTACGTGGCTTTAAATCTTCCATTTGGTACACCGTACACCATTTCCTCTGCACCGGTGTCACCAAGTCCCAGCATAGCATCGTCTGCCAGTCAGACTTCCTTCTTGTCGGGCCTGACCAATCAGGAACGGGCGTCCAGTTACGCTGAACTCTCATTGGACTATAGACAGCAACATTACCTTACAGGGTTAATTCTTGCTGATCTGACTACTGTCCTTGAAATGCAGTAAGTGTTTCTATGTTACTGCAATAATAACTAGCAATAATAACATAGTAATGTTTATTTTATATTTATAAATTGTCCCATATTGCGCAGTTTTGTTTCACTTTTCAATTATTCCGCTGATGGACGGTAATAAATGCTTAATTGTACTGCCCCGGGCAATTGGAATATAGCGTGATGTTGCGTTGCGTTTTAATTTAGTAATTATCTCTTTTCAGGAGCAACAACTTGCACAGTAAAGTAGTAGCTACCGTGCGTAACTTACTGGCGTGCCATGATTCAGATCCGCGCTATGCTGCGCCCGAATGTCGCATGCGTGTAGGTGCACTGTATATTCCTCTGTTAGCCATCACCATGGATGCACTGCCCCTGCTCTACCACTGGCAGCTGGAGCACCGGGACAAATTCTCGTCAGAAGAGTACGGAAACAGTGGTATCAGTCAGAACGTAGCACTAGCTATTGCTGGCAAAATGCCACCACCCACTTATGATACGTTCCAACAGG
The DNA here is from genome assembly GCA_022063505.1 of Calosoma granatense. Taxonomy (NCBI): domain Eukaryota; kingdom Metazoa; phylum Arthropoda; class Insecta; order Coleoptera; family Carabidae; genus Calosoma; species Calosoma granatense. The sequence continues at coordinate 1,294,359 of JAGJTL010000057.1, forward strand.
TACGTGATAATTCTGTCATGCTATGCCACATTATTTAATGGTTGTATCTGATCATAGCAAAACCGTAAACTCGGCTTGAATGCAGAAGTCACACGACATCTATTGGTTTGTGTACTGTGGGTGTTGAAGAATTTAGATAAAACCATGTTGACACAATGGTTGTCAGAGCTTCCACCGTCGCGATTGAACCAGTTCTTGCAAGTGTTGGACGTTTGTATAACCTGTTTTGAATACAAGGTCAGTTCATATTTAATCTCTAGTTATTGCAAATAGCGCTTGTTAAATAAAATCTTTGTTCAAATTAGTATTGTAATTGTAGCAAGTTTATTAATGTTATATTTAGTCCCTAGTAAATTGCAAATAGCGTTTATTAAATAAAATCTTTGTTCAAGTTAGTATTGTAATTGTAGCAAGTTTATTAATGTTTTTGTGTAACAGGGAAAGAAAGAAATTAAACGATGCACACAACAGAGTTTCCATAAAACTACTGACATTAAATCTAAGTTAGAAGACGTTATACTGGGGCAAGGTTCTGCACGGAGCGAGATGATGCAACGAAGAAAAGGTTAGTTTCTTGCATCAACACTGTACTTATACTGTAAAACATATATTTTGTATAGAACGCATTGTACAAGTTGTTGGTGGTGAAAAGCTACGTTGGAGGAAAGACCAAATGGCTTACAGACCTGGAGTTGACACGGGGGAACGACCTAGAGAAGATATTGAGGCTGATGCACATATAGAGGGTAACCTGGCAACTGAAGCTACCTTTGTCATACTGGACATGTTGGAGAAAGTCGTTCAGGTATGAACAACAGTTTTAGAATATTTAAAAACGCAACATCACGCTATATCCCAGTTACCCGATTGGCACAATTTAGCATTTATTAACGTCCATCAGCGGAGTTAAAAAACATTTAAAGAAGTATTATTTGTTCAACTATTGTAGTTATGTATTTATGTTAACTTGTGTATAGTAGTATTTTTAAAAGATGTCACTTGAAGGTCATCGTTGAACAGTACGAGATAAATACATGTACCTATACGTTAATTCGTATATGATACAGATAACCTTGAAGTGACATCTTTTAAAAATGATACTATGCAATGTGTTTGTTTGAATTTCAGGTGGTGTCAGCTTCTGATGTACAACAATCCATTGTTGGCATGATACTGAAAATACTACTCCACGCACTGGCAAGGAACCAAAGTACAACAGTGTTACCGCATATGTTTGCTACACAGCGATCTCTTGTATTTAAGGTAAACATATGTCCCTTTACTTTTAGTTTTGTAACTATATTTAATTCATAATTCTTTATATAGTTTCACAGTGCATTGTTTGATGAAGAAACTGAACAATGTGCAGATTTATGTCTGTTGTTACTGAAACATTGTGGTTCAGTTATTGCATCAGTTAGATCACAAGCGGCCGCTTCTCTTTATTTACTAATGCGACAAACTTTTGAAATAGGAAACGTAAGTCTTGTATTATTTATTTATTCTTTGACAATGAAATCCAACAGTTTCCCAATAACAGGCTTCCACAATTAAATTATAGTATAATATATACATTATACGTAATAATTACTTATTAGCTATTGTTACATTTAACATAATTCTATAAATTATGACTAGGAGGTTTATTGAATAATTTAACTAGTGTTATTTTTGTTTAGAATTTTGCACGCATCAAGATGCAAGTAACAATGTCATTAAGTTCACTCGTAGGAACTAATGCTAGTTTCAGTGAGGAATATTTGAAACGTTCATTGAAAACCATTTTGGAATATGCCGAAAGAGATAACGAACTGCAAGATACTACATTCCCGGAACAGGTTAGTATTCTTACCGAAATTCAGTACTTATCTGTCATAATTTGGTGGTCAATAGATCATTGTTACTCGATATTATTCTACAGGTTCACGATTTAGTATTCAACTTGCACATGATCTTATCAGACACTGTCAAAATGAAAGAGTTTCAAGAAGATCCGGAAATGTTACTAGATCTAATGTACCGCATAGCGAAGGGTTATCAAAACTCACCAGATTTAAGACTGACATGGTTAGCTAATATGGCACAGAAACATATGGAGGTAAGTCTGATAAACTTGTGCTTAATATTACTTATTGCTTATACAATAAAATGTCATGGTTTTGTACAGAGGAACAACCATACTGAAGCTGGTATGTGTCTAGTGCACAGCGCCGCCCTGGTGGCTGAATATTTAGCTATGTTAGAACCCCTGTCACATCTGCCGGCTGGCGCTGTTGCCCTGGAGCGTGTATCGCCCAATGTCCTAGCCGAAAGTGCCGTGTCAGATGATGTACTCAGTCCGGAACAAGAGGGTGTATGCCTCGGTTCACATTTTACAGAAGCAGGTCTGCTCGGCTTGTTAGAACATGCAGCCAGCAGTTTCCAACAAGCAGCCATGTACGAACCAATGAATGATATATACAGAGTACTAATACCTATAGCCGAACATAACAGGGATTTCAAGAAACTAGCAAATATACATGGGTATGTATAGCCTGTACTTGTAGGCGTTTGCAGGTTAGATTGTATTTGTTTTTATAGTAAACTTCACGAAGCATATACACGCATAGATCAATTGCAAGGAAAAAGAGTGTTTGGTACGTATTTCCGAGTTGGTTTCTACGGACAAAAGTTCGGAGATTTGGATCAAGAAGAGTTTATTTATAAAGAACCTACTTTAACCAAGTTACCGGAAATATTCAGCAGGTTGGAGGTACATTTGTATATTAAATTGAAGAATATCGTTATTTATTAACAGTAATTTCCATAACAACGTAATACATTGTTATAATATGATAAAGAACAATAACCTTGTTTCATGTACAAGTTGTAACTTTTAGTTTAATTGCAAATTTATTATTTAGAATTTCTATGCCGAACGATTTGGAACAGAGAACGTTATAATCATAAAAGATTCTAATATAGTCGATGTGAGACAATTAGATCAGGACAAAGCATACATACAGATCACGTATGTCGAACCTTATTTTGAACCGTATGAATTACGCTACAGGCAAACACATTTTGACAGAAATTTCAATATAAGTAAGTACCTACATTCATTTATATGTATATGTGAATGAAATTAGCTATATACATCTGTCAGAATGACATTATAGAGTTAGGTTATACAATTCTGTTAGTGCGTGAAGAATGTGAAATGATATTTATATGTTTTCAATAAAAATATATATTTCTTTACTTTGTATAAACCATATGTATTACATTGTGGCGACATGTTTCAACAACATGTAAAGAAATATGTATTTTTATTGAAAAAATATGAGATACCACGAAGTAAACGAAGAAAATATAATATTTTTGATATTTATATGATTGTTTTTTAGAACGATTTGTTTATGCTACTCCATTTACACCAGCTGGTAAAGCACATGGCGAGCTGCACGAACAGTGCAAACGTAAAACTATTCTCACGACAGCCATGCATTTCCCATATGTGAAAACTAGAATCCAAGTTGTGCATCGCAAACAGGTTAGTATCAATTAATTAACTACACGGGTGGCGGTTCCAGACCTTGCTGTTAGAGTTTATAATTAAAAATCTGCCGAACTGAAGGCGGGATGTCTTTCTAAGTATAGATAGATTTTTGCCCGGCGCTTGAATAAGCGTAATTATCCTAATCCCTCCTGAATCCATTCATGTTTCTATATATTCTTAAACCAACGTGTTAATTACAAATAGTTCTCATAATCAATATCCCATATTTTTCATTGCACATTCTAATATAAACTTCACATTGCAATTCAAGTAGAATAAATGATCATTGTGTTAGTACAGATTGTACTTACACCGATTGAGGTTGCAATTGAAGATATCCAAAAGAAAACAGCAGAATTAGCAGCAGCCACAGTACAAGAACCACCCGATCCCAAGATTCTGCAGATGGTGTTACAAGGATGTATAGGGACTACAGTGAATCAAGGTCCTATGGAGATGGCCCTTGTATTTTTATCTGGAATAACAGATGGAAAACAACTGACCAAACATCAGAATAAATTGCGTTTGTGTTTTAAAGATTTCACAAAGAAGTACGTTTTATTGTTCTGCATACAGTTTTATAAAGTTTTTTAGTTTAGTTTTCACTTGAAATTTATGAAAAACTTGCATATTTAGTGATAAACTTTACAATATATATTCTAATTTCTATGATAAGGTAAGAATAAAGTTAAATAGTAAATTTGTTACTGTAGGTGTCAGGATGCTTTGCGAAAGAACAAGAATCTAATTGGAATGGATCAGCGTGATTATCAACGCGAGTTGGAGAGAAATTACAGACGATTTACGGAACGACTACAGCCCCTTGTAAACATAAATCCACAAATAGTGAACTTATCTAGTACTAGCAGGTTTGTAATACTATTTTACATAGTAGATGTAGGTATTAATAATTATTTGTTTATATTTTTCAGTGCCCTAACGCATGCACGCTATAACAAAACCACCGAGAGCAGCACTCTGCGCTGGTAAACAAAGACACCGTACTCTAGTCTATACCAAATATCACATCGTACTTTATTTATAGTATTACATACAATATAATCTATATGTATCCTCATATTTAAAAGTAAATTGTAAGCAAATACCCCCTTCAAAAGACTCGTAATATTTTACTATATAAACTATCAATAGTTTATTTTTTATATTTAAGCCAAATATTTATTAGTTTTGTACACTGTTTATGCTTACACCTGTAGGTACATACTTATATACATATTACAGTATATATGAAAACAAACTATGTTTCTTTTATTCTTCATCAAGTATTTCCTTCCTTTCCTTATTCTAGATATTATTTTGTATTATCCGAAATATGTACTTATGTGTGGTGAACATTTTTAATGTCAAAATAAATGAGGCCAATTTTGAAAAACAACGATTTCCCGCCTTTATTTATACAAGAAATACCTTGAAGACGGCATCAAACAAATCAATATGATTTTTGACATTTCATCCATGCACAATAGATTATTTTATTTTCTTTATATAAATACACACACCTGTTTTTATACCACGCCTTATTTTACCGTTTTTTCTTTCACAATATAAAGTTTATTAAATAATTTGTCATCTGACATTTGACGTTTTATACGCATCTATACAGCGCACAGCGTTGTCGCTCTTCATTTCCATATCCTGTGTGAGTAGCCAATCCCTGAAGATTCAAGCTTTTGAAGTTGCGTCTGCTATTTGTAAAACGAAAATAGTTAAAATATTAAAGTTATTTGCCAGCATTTTTGAAAAAATCAAGTGGAAAATGTGTTTCCTGTAGTAACCGTTGTGTTACAGTTCTTTAAACACGTATGTATATATCTGAATATTTGTAATACAAGTATCTTCTAAAGTCTACTATTTGTCTACGATTTTTATAAAGATCAAACAATATCATGCTGCATTTGGTTTATAAGCAAAATATCATGTGTTTTATAATAATTACTATACATATTGTTTTGTTTATTTTTACTACAATGTTGATAATCGATATCAAACATCTGTCTGCATTACAGCTGATTCGAGTCAACAAAGCTAAAGTTGCCTTTTGAAAACAAAAACCATAAACAGCCAATCAAAATTAGAATCATATATAAGGATTACTCGTCATTTGTATAAAGTTTTAGATACACTCCATACAAAGTTTGACTGCCATGCCTACTGTGTCTTGCATCATTGATTTGTTTGTTCAGTATATTAAATTGTTTTATTAACCATATTGTGTAACATACTTGTAGCCTACTCAAGGATGGATTATATCATTTCATAATCACTAAAGTTGTGTAGCCAGTTTGAAATGTGTAGCGTTCTTCATGGGGGGAGCTGTGTATATATTTATACTAAAAATAAGGTTAACAGTTTACGCTATAATAAGAGTTTGTGTGTTCTTTGAAGTGCAAGATGAGTGGAAACAATGATGAGGAGAAGCCCGAGGGCAGTAAAGTATTCCCGTTGGATTTGGCATCCAAGTTGACTATGAAACCTATGGAAGTTACTAAAGGAGCTCCTCTGGTGATGACAGCTCAGCCATTACGCGGGATGCGCGTGTTAACTCCTGCAACTGGTGTTGGTGCTGGAACAACATCTGTCACTGGTCAGACGATCAGTATTGTGCCACAAGCAATGATCAAACAAGGTTAGTTTATGAAAACAATCCTAGTATTCATTATATTGTATTCACATCATTTCTAAAATACATACTCTGTGCTACAGTTGAATTTGTTAGCAACCAATAAGAATCTTTGATTCTTATCTGGTTGTCATGACAGTTTTAATTTAAAGATAAGCAACGTTTCATAAAAAAACTTACAGTTATTGAATTACTAAAGTAATATGACACCGAAGTTGATTTTAAATATCAAGTTGCTGTGTCTTAGTCGAAGTATTATTCTATTTTCTGTTGGAATATTGGAATGAATATAAATTTAGCTAAAGACAATATTAAATAGCTAAAATATAGATGCATTTGTTAGTAACTTACTTTTGTATTCTATGTTAGTAAGTTAAGGTATTACAATGTGTTCTTTTTATAGTGGATACATTGCAACGTACTCAATTGGGCATCATAAGTAGCCATGGTCAGGCACAATCGCAGACAGTGGCTCGTCCTGCACAGATCACTATAGCTACATCCGTGGTGGGCCAGGCACCCAGCACCGGCGCTACATACCATGTACCCAGGTTAGTAATTCGTTACTTGTTACTCTAGTTTCACAGCATTGATAAATCCTTTTACTTTCCGTAGGGGACCAGCAGTAGTTGCTAATATGGCTACACCACGTAGCGCTGTAGCCACACCGATCAGAGCGTCTGGAGTAGCTACAACTCCTCCAGGACAAACTACTGGCTATGTGACCACGGTGCGGCAGGTTGCGCCCCCGCGTACACCCAGTCCAGCCGCTACTGCCTTGCAAGCAGGTAATGATAATTCTTTTATTCAGTTCAGCCGTGTGTATACATTTAGATACACATTATAGTGAATCGGTTCGGCAGTCTTAATAAAATTTAATAAAGAACATGTACAATTGGAAGACTGAGTTTTGCTAAGAAATAATATTATTTTATGAATGTTAATTCACTGTTACATCATTACATATATATATATATATATATTTATTTGTGTGTGTGTGTGTGTATGTGTAGGTACAACATGGCTGTCAAGTAGTGGTATGCAAGTACCAACTGGTGCACAATTAGTGAAGACTGTAGGCGGTGTTGGTACTACTGGCAGTGCTGTGTTAAGTACAAATTTACAACGTATACCAGCTAGTGCTGGTAGTGGTATGCCTGTTTCTGGTGCACGTACCCAAGTTGTGGCACGAGCACAAACGAACGCACCTGGTACCGGTGCTCGACAAGCTGTATTACATTCAGCGCAGGTAAACTACTTATATTTACTTACCATTTTTAAAATTTTGCATAAATCTATTCATTTTAATCAGAATGTAATCAGAACCTTACATTTTCTTAATGATTGTTGAATTAGTATCTGCAAATAATCTTCTTCTTCTTAGTGTTTTCTCGCTGGGAATTTACAATTAATGAATCCTTTATATTATGAATCTGTTTGTTGATACAGTAACTTTTGTGTTAAGTCATGACACGCATTTTTGCATGATTCATTTGCTTGTTTATAACAAAATGTTGATGTTTATAGATTCATTCGTACAAGACAACTGGTGGGATTCAAGCAATAGGTAATGCTGTTACACTCGCATTACCAACTCGCACTCAGACACTGGTTTATACTGGTGGAAGTGGTAATGCAACACAGCACTTTACAGCTAGTCCACGTATCGCTGTTGCTGGTACAATCAATTCTCAGCGACAAGTCACTGCCACTAGACCGGTACGTACATATACAATAATTGTTATATTTTATATAAATATATATTAATAACATTACTTT
>JAGJTL010000057.1:1302334-1314306 GCA_022063505.1 Calosoma granatense
GTTATATTTTATATAAATATATATATTAATAAAATTACTTTGTTTTTACTACGTTTTTATATTTTTATTTTTAATTCGACATGTTTCAACACCATTGTGTTACGATGGTAAAATTGTAGCTTAAGTTTTACTACTAGATATGCTGTAGTTATTTACAAATTTCTTTCTGATTTCAGACTATGAAATATTATAATGTCTGACGTCTCTAAATTTCTGACAAAACAGTTCTATGGTTGAGACGTGTTGTAACATATTTCTTTTATAGGGACAGGTGATGGCTACTCGATTAGCAGTACCGGTGACTGTGAGTCAGGGATCCGCCAGGCTTGCAGTAACACCAGCTACCCAGGGCATCTATAGTACCGGTACTAGAATATCAGCAGTGTCAGCAGCACCAACACAAAGTACTGTCATAGGTAATCAACTATTAATTCTACTTACTTAATTATAAATCCCTCTATCTCTGATATTTACATATATAGTTTTTATTTTATCAGCCAATATATTATTCACTTGTCATATTTTTCTCCTACATATCATCTTGTTTATAAAACATAATTTATATTTAGAAATTGTTTTACATTAACTATTTATTTATTTAGTTGTTTAAAATTCTTATAATAACAATATTGTTTATTCTGAGAACGATATATACAATGTTTTATTATGTACAGGTACTAATACCGCACGTATTGCGGTGACTAATCAACAACCCGGTACTGTTGGTCGGTTACCGGTGAGTTCACCGCCAGGCACACTGTTGACTGGTACGCAAACGCGTCTGACGGTTCCTAACAACCCCGCACAACAACAGCAACAGCAGCAACCATCTGCTGTAGTAATAGCTACACAAGCAGGACGTCTAGCTGCTAGTGTTGTCTCGCTACATCCGGTTATGGTGGCTAATTCAGCTCAAACAGCGCGTACTATTCAAACACAAGGACCAAAGGTTAGTTCACCATTCATTCATTTCACATTAGTAGATTATACGATACTTTATAAACAAGTTGCAGAGAAATTGTGATTATTATAACCTATTAGAAAACAAGCAGAATATTTTATTTCCATAAGTTTTTATTGTATCTCACTAATAATCTATATCAACTTTTGTAAGGTTTTTTTCACATGCAGACCAGTATTTATACAGAAGTTATCTATAAGTTTTTCAAGAGATTTTCTTACAATTTAAGTATATCTCATTGTTCATAATTCAGAATTTTTTTTGCTACCGCGAATCCCATTTTTGAAAACGCCGATTAACGTAACGTTATAGAATTCAGATTATGCATAATTCAACATCGTATATATATTTTTTTATGGTTCTGTTGCGTCCTATAGTCTTATATGAAATAATTATAAAAATCAACTATAATTAAATGTACATAAAAGTTACAGTATAATCAATTTAAAAATTGCACACGTTGTTTTTCGTACGTATTATAAAAATCAGCATTTTCCATTTAGTGGGAAAATAATTTATGTGATAACTCTAGATCCAATGAGAAACTATGTATGGGATGCTATGCCTGATGCTCATACAGTGCGTTACTGTAAACGGTTATAATTATGACTGGTTTAATTCGGTTATATGTACGCACCATACGTATCGCTAGTTGCCAAGGTCAAATAAACATAATATTTTCATCTCCCGCTGTACGAGTATTTGAAAACATTGTTTGTTTGTCTGTCTGTATGCACAATTAGTCATGAATTTTATTTGTTAGAGAAAAAATCTGTTTCTATATATTTTATAAATAGTACACTTTATTCCTTAATCAAATATGCTTATCTACATTTGATAAGATTAATTTGGTCAGTTTTATAAATTTTGTATCGTCGGTGACACCCAAATATATAAAAACATATCGGTCTGATACAGTTGAATATATTATAATACATTATTTGTATATTATTGTAAGAGTGATAATTTTAGTTTATTATAGAAGTTGTGATAAGATAATTGTGTGTGTGTGTGTGAATGTATATGTATGAAGAGTTGTATTGTGGTTGTGTGTAGGTGATAACACAACAAAACCAGGGACAGCCTATTCAGCTGGCACAGGTGCCGACAGTGGCTAAACTTCCGGCGCAACAACAAGCAACTGTAGTGCCTGTTACTGTTACAGTAGCCTCTACACCTACAAGGACAAGTAAGTTTACAAACATGTACCAACACGTCCACACTATGTTCTCAATTCTTAATATCTACAATGCACCAACACATGTGTTCAATTCTTAAAATCTACAGTGAATCTTATTTAAAACTCTAAATTTAAAGTAGTTGATACACAAAACAATTATGTTATATCAGTATATTAATTGAATTTGATTTGTAAATAAAAGAAAATTTAAAAGGAATCTTATATTTCTTTGACTGCCAGTAAAATAACGCTATAATGCAAAATTATATTGTATTATATCTTATCTTTTGTTTTTTTGAGTAACGTATATGAATGATGCTTGGGTTAAATATGGAGTTTGTGTATTTCAGTAAATGTAACCCCGGCAGCTATTGTGAGTCAACGGCCTGTGAACGTTTCACAGGCCATACCCATAGGCAAAGTGTTCCCACAGGCTAACAGAGCACCCTTGGAGTCTAACGACGGTCCTACCTCGGTACAGAGCAGTCAGCCAACCAATGTGTACATACACACGGCTCCCATGGTTCGCAGATCAACCTCACCAGGTAAGTAATTAGGGACAGCTTAAACATTACATTCATTGGCAAGTTACATCTAATTCACTGACATTTTATTATATTATTATCTAGTTAGTTATTTCTAAAAACACGTTTATTGTTACATCAGAAAAATGTACTATCAAGTTAGCTAAAGTATTAGCAAATTTTTTGTTTTTGTTGTCATAGTTCCCTAATGATAAACAAAACAATAGATTCTGTTTATTGCAGATGAACAACTAACTCTTGTTAAACATTTGCATGTATTATTAATGTCAGATGAGTGAGTGTATGTTTGTATGCAGGTCCTGCGAACTCTGGACAAACAGAAGTACAACGTAATCCAACTACAACTTCGGTAGCTACATATTCATTACCAACTGGCACTGCGTACTTCTATGAAACCAGCAGTGGATACCCGGTGGCTGGTGGTAACTTAGTTGCTAGACCATTCCCTCCGTCGTCTGGATCTTTCGCTGCTGTACCACAATCAGCGCCTACACAAATTAGATCTACTGGTATCGCAACACAAGTACACGGTAAGTACAACTACATACAGGGTGCCCATAAAAAAAACCGAACATAGCAATTTACGGATTAATTTTTTCATGTATGGAAAATTTTATTCCCAGTGCATTTTAGAGGAAAAATTTATTTGAAAAAGTTGTATATGTATTTTATTCATTACAATTAAAATTTAAACTGAAATACATACAAGATTGAAGCAACAAATATTACAAATTTAATTTATCTTGGTATGTTTAAAGTGTACTTTCGTACACTATTATCGAGAAGGTCGTCTAATAATTAATTAAGATGATTTTGCATATGCGGAGTTCACGAAAAGTGTATAATTTGAGTATAATTTAGTATAACCTTGATTGTAGAATGGCCTACAATGAAATGACAGTTTTTATAACACTATACAATGAACAGATTCTAGTTAGATGTTTGTATACCCAGGTATTGTCAGCGGTCAACCTATACAGTTCAATCCCGTTATGGTAGTAGAACAGAAACGCGGTAATCAGTTCCTAGAGGGCACCGGTGGCGGGCTGTTACAACAGAGTCCAACACCCGTACAACAGCATCAACAGCAGGAACATATTAATCCTTTACCGTCTATCGGCAAAGTCACATCGTCTCCACGACCTAGTATCTTACGGAAGAGAGATAATGAAGGGTTAGTATCTGTTTTATAACCTTACAAATATTGTTAGTGTAGCATGATTGTTCTAGTTTGTGTAACTTGAACATATTCTGATATATAATACTTTCTTCAGTTACTTTGTAGTAGTTCATAATATTATTCTGTATGATTCGCTTGCAGATCTCCATTGAAGGCTGCTAAAAACTTAGCTCCAGTCCTTGCTAATCTATCTGCTGCACCAATATCTCCACCATCGCGGCCAGATTCGCGCGGCAATGGCGGCAATAGTTCAGGCGGCAGTACAACTATATCTGCTACGTCCAGTCCTGGACTCGGTGATCACGGGGATGATTCCATGCCGATACCATCGAAATCTCCACCTGCACCCGCGGCAGTGGCATTCAAACTGGAACAACAGGTTCAACAGCAGCAGCAGCTACAACAACAGCATCACCACCACCAGGAGGAGGAGCGTCCGGCGCAGGAGATGAGCCCCAGAAAGAAACCACGCAAACAGCAGTTGTAAGTAAATTAGAGTTTATATTCAAAAATTGGATTTATATAAAAGTACAATATAAATTTAGTATATGCCACATTCATCTAAATTAGATGTTATCTGTTTGTTTGTTTATTTGTATTTATAGGTTATTTCTTAATTATATTGCAGCCTATTCTTGTTAGAAAATAGAAGATTTTGTTGTATTATTTACTATATTTTATTAAATCATGTTGTCGCTCTATTTATTTGTGTCTTGTAATGTGTTTTCAGAACTGGAAATGATCTACATGAACCCAAATTTAATATTGATGACATGCAGTTCTTATCAGAAAATAAAATCAAACGCGAACCTGAAGAATCCATATCGCACAGTGAGTATATGTTTAAGATTTCCTAGTAAAGTTTTATAACTGAAATATTCATGGTGCACGTGATTTTACTTCTGATAATTTTTCATGTACATACATAATATGTATTATTACCTTATGTGTGTGTACATATAGGTCGAGATATACAGCCAGATTCTAGAAGTGAAGTTACAGTTAAAAAACCCGCACCTGCTTCACTGTTAAACAGTTACCGCCAGACATGGAAATCAACGCATAACCATTATCTCCGATACACTGATGTGAAACCAAAGGACGAGCGACGTCCAACTATTATAGATCTGGCCAATCAGAGTCATGTGTTGCAAAAGATCAAAGGTTGGAAGATCTATCATTTAAGTACACAGATGGAGGATTTGGTAAGTGTAGTTTTTAGGTTATAAACACTTTATCTTCTGTGTATGACATGTAAATGTTTCGGTTTGATTTCAGTCTGATTTGGAGACACAAGTGTATGATAAACTGAGTTCTATGCTGAAATTAATAGAAACCAAGGATTGTAGTGGACACGATAAGGAATTTAATCGAATAAATGAACTTATTAAGGTAAGAATAAATGGATTTTGTGCAAGCATGAAGTATTTTAACTTACCTGCAGTGCGTTAAAAGTGCTAGTACATACAGAATATCTCACCTGATTACATTTTTAGTTGGTTACTTTATTTTTTAAGTATATTTACAGTATAATTTGTATCTTTTCTAGGGTAATATGCAACGCAGTAAGATTATAAACGACAGCGTATTAGAAGCTAAAAGTCAAGTGATGAAAATATTCGACCACGAACATCACGTGACCGACATTATCAACCGATGTGCCAGCAAACGTAACTTCAAGAAACGTGAAAAGTTCTAGCGTCGGCCGCATAACACTGCGCGGCGCCACCGTCCGTCCAACTTGCGTGCGTAACAAATCTGACAGATAAACGGACATTGGTTTTATATATTTGAATAAGAAAGAGTGCAAATTAGCTTGATAAACACCAGAACAATATTTTGTGTGTGTGTTATCTTGTGTAAATAAGAGTCTCTATATTTAGATTTAAGAATTTCAGTTCCATTTTGCAAAAAACATTTGAATTTTTACAGTGTTGGAAGCAGTGTGCCATGTTAATTGAACAACCATGACAGTAATTGCAATAATACCAACTGTGTGTATCTATGAAAAAGCAATTGTAAATAAGTAGTTACTTAATATTGGTATACCTGTGTGTTATTTTCAAATGCGTTACCTCGCTATTTCGTTTATAATGAAAGGCAGTTTAAAAAAAAGAATGTAATGTTACGTTTTGTAGTTTGTTGTTTTTATTAATCTTAACTCATTCATGTATTAATAATTAATAGTTATCGTACTGCTGAATAATTCATCGTTTTAAGATTTGTGTATACATTTAAATATTGTTGCTAAAAATAAATATTTATACTGATTGAATATTCTATTTATTTTATCTTGTGATATTTTGTATAGCCGAAATGAGAAACATTTTGAATAGATGTTCTGATAGTATTTACTCGAATACTTTTATGCAGGTTTTGATAAGGTATAAAGTTCAATATGCTCATTATATTTATAATAATATACGACGAGGATGGGATTCGAACCCACGCGTGCAGAGCACATTGGATTAGCAGTCCAACGCCTTAACCACTCGGCCACCTCGTCGTTTTTACCCTGCTAACAACCCTTCATATTTTCATGGACAATTTTCAGTTTCCATTTTCATTCGACAACAAAATTTTTGAGAAACATAATATTATTACAGTAAAGATCAATATAATTATTTGAAATATTTGTACAGAAAGTGTGAATGATTAAATTTTTCTGTGCAATGAAAATAATAAAACATTTTCAAGAAATTTCAACAAATCCTTGTAATATAAATTAATATGTCTATGTGACTTTTCGATATGTGGAAAAATTAGTTAGAGAATTTTACTGGACACTCTGTACATATTTTGCTATAATTTTTTAGGAAATATTAACTGAAGGCAAGTATAATATAAATTATTACTACATATTTTGTTATTTAATTTTATCTAGATTACTAGCGCAAACATATTTCAATTCGCATAGCGGCTCAATGGTCTAGGGGTATGATTCTCGCTTTGGGTGCGAGAGGTCCCGGGTTCAAATCCCGGTTGAGCCCGTTTTGCAACAAACTGCAACTTTTATCGTAATCAAATAATTATAATGCTTTCTACTCTAGCTATGTCTACATCGAAACTAAATATTTATAGGCGATGGTGGTGTAATGGTCAGCATAGTTGCCTTCCAAGCAGTTGATCCGGGTTCGATTCCCGGCCATCGCACTTGTTTTTAAATTTTCAATTAGAAGTTTTTCCAACAAAATTGTTAATATTTTCACTGGTCGATATAACGTTATTTAAAACTGCATCGATTAAGTAATAATTTGTTTCTTAAATGTCTTTTTTCTGCAGAAAATGTGTCATAAATTTTGAGACGACAATATTAGTTAGCTTTGGACAACAAAATAATGACTAATGAGTTGTTTTATGTTGTTATGGTTTTTTTTCTGCACAACTAGCTAATAATTGAAAGTAATATATGAAAATGTTAAAATTATATTCTATTTTTCTCCATCGTAAATAATATATAAACGACAAATAAAGGCTTAATCGGTGCTGTTTTTAATTCTACACAGCATTTATATTAGAACTTTTGCTCTAAATAAAGCACGAACTGAAAATATGAACATTGGATTCCCTATGTATTCATTTCTGTGAGATATTCGGTGCAAGTTTTTGTCCTTTCATTATTAACAGTAAGTATTGTTACATGTTATTTATTAAAAGTAACTAAACTATATTATTTATAGTTTCAATAACAAAAAATATCATTGAATATAAACTATTGAATTATTATAATTGACTTTCTTTGATAACTTGAAACATAAATGAAAAAACTCTTTTCTAAAATAATACCGGACGCAGTACAATGACTGCAATTAAAACGAACAAAGATTTTGCGAAATTTCAGATATGTTTAAAGTAACATAAATGAATTGCAAATATTTTTTTCCGTTCATTTCTTGTGAGTTGTTGCCGTTGAAAATAACGATTATCGTGTTTGTTTTTGCAGTTAGAAGAAAAAGAAATACTTATAAATGGATAATAAATTCATTTTGCGAATAATTTTGGGCGCAGTTTTAGTAATGGTGTGTTCAGCTGCACCTAATATTTTTTCTTTTTTAACTCCTGGAAAGAAGGAGGTTAGAGTTGAACCTCGAGTAGAGGTGGTTCGGGGACCATCTTTTGTGGTTCAAGGAGCACCGAATCATGTTGTTCATAGACCAACACATGTTGTTCACGGACCAACACATGTTGTGCATGGAGGACCAAGTCATGTTGTTCATGGAGGACTAACTCACCTTGTGCATGGAGTACCATCCCCCGTAATTGTAGGACACGTGGTACCTGGACAACCTTACCCTCATCCAGTACCACATCCACCACCATTTTATCGACCAGGAACACCTGAGCAATGCATTTGCACGGAACCAAGTAATTGCAGAAAAACTCACGGCTTACACAGGTATGTACTTCTTTAAAACGCATCTTATTAATAATAGTATTACACCATTTATCATTCGAACAAACTTATACTTGAGAATGAAAAATTAAAACAAATGTAAAGCGATGTTATCAATCATTATTATATTGTATGAGAAACATTTAAAACAAAAAACGCACTCTACAACGAAGCGTGTCACTTGTTCTCAATCTCATTTGTTCCCAATGCACTTCCCAATCTTTTTTTCTCATTTGTTCCTATCGCGGTGCAGTTGACCCGTTATAGAGCAATGTTAGTTTGGTTGCCTACCTGTAGGTTTTTAAACGTAAACGAATGATATATAATATACAAGTACATCCACTGCTGATTGAGAAGAGCTTAATTCTATGCCTGTAAATGCGTTGTTAATATTTCCAAATTGAGTTTAATGATCTGTTATTATTAAACCGTTATTAAAATAATGTGTATATTAATCCTCCGTATTTGTGCTAATTACTAATTTTACATCCACTTTGGTATGAAACATATGTGATTAGTGGATAATTGAGTAACTAATTAATATCACCTGTTTGCCCGTTAATTACGTGTTTTATGAACAGTAACATATATCATAATAATTGTAATAGCCATTGTGTGGTACATTATTATTACAGTAATTTATTCCATACATAGAATATAATAAATAACGACTTCAGTTTCAAATAAAAATACACGTAGCATAAAAAGTATAGATTATTTATAATTCAATATTTATACCTTAGTATAGTGCGTTTCAAAATAATTGCACATTGACCTGGCTTCGTAATGAGTGGGCCAAATCCAACATGTTTTGCTACTTGTACATCAGGATGGTATTACTAAAATTTCAAAGAAGATTGTAGCGATTAGCGGTATATTTACAACAAAAAATTTGATTATTGAACAGTGAAAAATTGTAAATGCGGCCCAATAATTTACCCCTGTAATCCGCTTAAGACACCGCTTGCTGTAAGGGTCTTCAGAAGTCTTGTGAAATTATTTTGAAACATACTATATAAATCTATGTTTATTTCGAAGAAGTAAGCACTAGTAAAAAGAACAATTTATTCCCAATTTAAAAATTCTAAATAAATTCATTTCATTCCAATTACATTTAGGAAATTTCAAAGGTAGTTTTTATTTAATTCCAAAGTGATTACTCGCTCAATATCAACCGTAATATCTCGCGAAACATGGAACATAATTTACTACAATTGTTTTTATGTGATCATGGATTTGATCGAGAGTAATAATATTATACGACGAGGATGGGATTCGAACCCACGCGTGCAGAGCACATTGGATTAGCAGTCCAACGCCTTAACCACTCGGCCACCTCGTCATTTTAATACCAAAAAATTTAAATATTTTCAAAATTTCGCAATATACAAACATAATCGTAACATATTTGTATATCCTGTTTCAGTAGTTAGGCTTTGTTCGTATATATACTAAGAAATTTGATATTGTTAATTTAATATAATGCATTTATATGGCTTACTAATATATGAACTGTGTAAATATGTAGTATGAAATATTAGACTCTTAACAGGTAAATGAAATAGTGTAAATATGTAGTAAATAGAGAAAAATTATTTAAACCAGGAACAAAACAAGCGCATAGTTCAATCAAGAGGCTTGATTAGACCAATCAACGGGCTTTACTTAAAATATCAGTTGTATTATTGGTACTTTTGATAATTATCAGTACAATTATATTTGCCATAGTTTAATGATTTAGAAAAGGATACAATTTTTACTTTTTCAGTGGCCCCGTTATATAAGACATATTGTAACATAATTTTTCATAATTCAGACTTCAATTAACTATGAAATTATACAAACATACAATGCATTAGAATTTTGATTACAAACATATATAGCTATTTATTTCGCGCATACATTTGTATAAAAGAAATGTATTAATCATATTTTCTTATCGTAATGAAATACGAATATTTGATTTTGATAACATTTAACAAATAATTTTTACTAACTAAAATTAAAAGTGTATTGTTATTTTCAATTTATAAATTACCATAAATATTTAAAAAAAATTAAAGGTTGATTTAAATTTTCTTTGCTCATACACTGTAATATTATTCTGTGAAATTAATCGTTTTATCTTACATTAAATATTTGTACTTTATATTTGCATTTAGTGTAATCATGGCAGATAACAAATTATATAGAAAAGCATGTGCAGAAGAAATAGTTAGTTCATTATTTGACAGTTATATAACTTATGATATTAATCAGAATATATGTTTTAGATGTTCCGGAGGTAAAGTCAACTTTAATAACATCGGACCGGAAGTATGCTGTCCTCCAGATGATGTCATTTGTTAATTTGCAAATGTGTTAAACATTTGAATAATGTGAACGAATATTATTAACATGAGATATTTATTTATAAAAATAATATAATGTCGAAATATATTTTAAAACTATGCTTTCTTATTTTGTATTATTTTGCTCATATTTTAAAGGCTTGAAATTTAATTACCACATAGAAGTAAACAATTATAATTTGTTTAAATACAAAATAATAAATAATTTTTCAGTATGTAAATTCTAATTGAGTGTATTATGTTGTTTATTATGTATTTCTATAATTTGATTAGTTTTGAGAACATTCTAAGAGTGCAAATATATATATAATTTAAAAAAAAGAATATAATAAGAAATTATTTCTAAATACTTATTGTTTAATACATAGGTATAATACAATTATATAAACATACATATAATGAGAACTATTTATGATTTGAGAACTAACAGATCGTGTTTGTTGTACATGTATCCAGTCTTTGTAACTGAATACACGAGTATAGATCCCTAAACTACCAGGTTCCATGCAACCATTACCAAAGGAAACTATTCCTTCCAACTTGCCATCACACACCAGTGGACCGCCAGAATCACCCTACAAACATATACAACAATCATCACGATTTATTTACACAGGTATTCTTTTAATTTACAAAGTGTAGAAAATAATTAATCATTTTCTTATTTTAAGAAGAAATAAATAATAACAACAGACTAATAGTATGGTACATTAACAATGGGCTGTCACTTGTATAAATATGACACGGAAGCTGAAATTTAATGCTTTGGTAATTATGATTTTAATTAATTACCTTGCATGAATCACGCATCTTGTTCCGGTCACCGGCGCATATCATACACGATGTTACCCTCGCCATTTGATAGACAGATTGACATGAAGCTAGCTTCACGATACTAATTTCAGTATAACGTAACGTTGCTGACATCAGATCAATATCAGCCTGCAAACAAATGTCAGTTGTCAAAGTTTTTTGTGTGAATTATACATAAATATATACTATACTGTAACATATCCCCATCCCGAGACATTACAAGAGCCTGCAGTAATGAAAGAAGATGACAGTTCGATAGGTTTGATGTTGAAAGAAAATGTGAATGTGCCTTTTATCTGTAACAGTTAAAGTAGATTTTGTAATGACGTGGAAATGATATATGGAGAAACATATGCTTTATTTTTAGAGAACTTATTTCAAGTAATTAATCTTACTATCCTTTCTGATGGATATTGATTGTTCTTAAGATTTATTTTGAGATCATTATTTATGGAGAATAAATTTTATCATCAACACGGTTGCTGTTTTTCTATGGGGAATTTAGAAACTTTTTTCTCAATTTCTTTACTATTTTATATAATATAAAAA
>JAGJTL010000057.1:1401255-1416644 GCA_022063505.1 Calosoma granatense
ATAATAATGTTAATTAGAACTTTTCTTGTGTTCTTGTCAGGATTCTTTCAACAAGTACATTAAATTTGATTTGATCTGTTACACGAGCAAACGAGTACTATCGAGGAATTCGATACTCTAATTGTAAGATCGGCATAAATACATAAATTTAATAACCGTTATTCGACAAAACGTAATCCCTAGGAATGAGAGGATCAACTTTAAAATTGTCTCTTAATAAAGACAGCGATATTTTCCAACGACAGCAAAAATAGAATAATTTTTATATAAAAGACATTTCATGTGTAGGTAATATAAAGTCTTAAACCTGTGATATTTTTAGAGAATTTATATAATCTAGATTAATAGGCCCTTGACAGTTTTTAATTGGTAACATAAGAGCGACATTTAGAACGGAACAAAAATGAGTTTATTAACACAATTAAGGATACATAGCAAGAGGATATTACAAACAAATTAAGACAGCTAGCTAGCTAATAAGTATAAGAAATCACCATCCATGCTGGTGTCCATTTTCAAGTCCAGAATATTGATCTTGATGATCGTATCCATATGCCTGTTGCACCTGGGCCTGAGCTTTGGCGAGGAAATGTTCAATCTTGGCTTGTTGCACTTCAGGGGTGTCCATTGGGCCGGCGGCATGAGCCAATTCTGGATGAGCTTCTTGTGCTTCGGCCTGGGCTTTAGCATGGAAATGTTCAATCTTGGCTTGTTGTACTTCAAATGTATCTACTGGAACAGCAGCTGCGGCAAATGCCGGGTGAGAGTTACGCAGTTTTTCTTCAGCGACTCTGGCGAAATGTTCCTGTTTGGCGATCTGTACTTCCGGGGTATCCAATGGCAGAGCCTGGGCTGGGTTCACCAGACGTTGCTTGGCTTCGGTATGAGCCATCTGGTGCTGGAATTTAGCGACCTGCACTTCTGGTGTGTCGATCGGTTCATCCTGGGCACCGTGTCCGTAAGCGAGACGAGCCTTGGCCTCGGCATGAGCGGCGAAGTGCACGGCCTTGGCAGCAGCAACTTCTTCAGTATCGTGGGGTACACTTTGGGATCCGACCTGATTGTTTACGTGATCATACTGGCCGGCATACAAGGAATTTTGTTGACTCAGGAAATCATGACTATAGCTGGATGGGTAAACTAGACCGGCGGAGGCAACAGCCAGCAGACAGCAGACATTGAACTGTGAAACGTAATACAATTAATAAGCAAATATTTTCTAGTATACTACAATAGACTTACCAGGACTTGCATGGTGGCTATGTGCGTGTATGAAATGTTCTGTAACAACCTCCTAGGTGTGAAGAGCACCAGGACTGTTGATTGAACTGTGCCAGCACTGTGTCGAACCAGTGCTTATATATGTAAAACGAACTCTGTGGTTACAGATGGCTAATTTTTGTTTCACTTTTCGTCATCGTTCTTGGGCATATATCCAAATTCTCCAAATTATCTAATTTCTTTACATACATTAAGCTAATTTATTCTCCGTTGTTAATAAATTATAAAATATGTAGCAGAAATTAAGTTTCCTAATACTCACTACGTTATAAATAACTATATATGGGTATTTATGCTTCAATATTATTAACTATATCATAGAAAAAATTAGCGTTACTGAATAATTTGACGAAATTTTCTTTGATAAAATTTTTCTGAATTAGAATTGTTATTTTTTATTCATTTTTATTGACACACGTGTGTGTTATAAATA
Organism: Calosoma granatense; assembly: GCA_022063505.1. Taxonomy (NCBI): domain Eukaryota; kingdom Metazoa; phylum Arthropoda; class Insecta; order Coleoptera; family Carabidae; genus Calosoma; species Calosoma granatense. Next base: position 1,402,970 of record JAGJTL010000057.1, read on the forward strand.
ATCTACAAAAGAAATACATGTTGATAAAATTATGATACAAAAGCGTAATTTGAAGAACTCAAATTGAGCCAAGGCCGTATTACCCAATAATCAAAATTAGGCCACTGCCTAGCGGCAGAAATGTTCAGGGGGGCGCCGCCGTCAAGCACCAAGCATTTACACAAAATATAAAAATAAAAATTAACTGCACAAATGCTCAAATGCTCAATAAATTTTTATATATCCCAGCTACAAAGTGTTCTAACGTTCATTTTCGAAACTAAAATGAATTAAGAACTATTTATTATAGGTCTACGTTGGCAATATTAACTATAGAAAATGATATTATCGATCAAATAAACACACCGTAAATTATATGAAACTTTTCAAGAATTAAATAAAGAAAAGCTGATGTTTAATTTGATTATTGATTTTATAAGATGTTGATGTGTTTTGCAATTTTTTTTGTATTTTCAATAAATGTTTGTTTTAGGTTTCGTTGTGAATTTGTGATTACTTATACAAGTTATATATGTTCCTGTTCTTTATTAATTTGTGCTGTGATTTTATCTCATTTAAATAAACATTCTTTTATGTTGTGTTATGAAGCACAATCTTCACTTTATTATATTATTCGAGATAGAAAATTTTTTTAACATAATATCCTACAACTAGAAATAAAATAGTTTTTCTTTGCCAAGTAATTTTGTTCTGATTTTTGGGGGCGTCTGAGAAAATAGCCTAGGAGCAATTTTATGCTTAATCCGATCGTGAATTGAGTTGGATGTTTGACGTCTACACAATTAAGTGTAAATAGATTCTGTAAATGTCTGTTGAAGCGGATGCCAAGTGCTGATTATTTAAAAATATTAACATTCAACTTATGACACACTATGTCCATGACCAAGTATATAGAATGCAAAGTGTCCATTTTAAAAGCTATTGCTAACATATTTATTTAGAAAAGCAGAAATTTGGTTGTCTGGGTATAAGTATATCATCACAATTTTACTTTCTTCTTCTGATAAAGTTTCCGAGATTAGTTCAATGGCCTGTTGTAAATAATTAGACTGAACAGTACGTAATAACGATATGTCCTAGAAAATAGTGACTGTTTTATATTATTTTTAAATGTATTTATTAGTTGCACTATGAACCAAGATATCAAATAATCAAAGTGTCATTTATTGTGCCTGGGAATTATTTTCCTTTTTGCATATTAATTATTTCATTATTTTATGTTAAGATTCTAAACACTATTATATTCCAGACGCAAGGGACAAAATTTGGTCATTTTAAACAATGGTACCAGGTTAACGGTCAATGCTATCAGTGTGAAATGACGTGCTTCAATTCATAATTGCAATTGAAATAACGAAGAAAAAATACATAATCTAATATTTAAATTATAAAAAGCAGCAAACAAAAGAAAAACAATAAACACAGTAAACAAGGACAGGAGAGTTTTCTGAAATATGCTAGTCGACTCTGCTTCATTTTGTATAATGTAATTTTTTTTAGATTATGTGATTAAATACGTGTAATATAAAATATATAAACAGATTTAGTGGACAATAGATTTAATAAAATGTAACAAAATAATCATAGTTAGTGTTTATGAATTATGTAGGTCACAATATGTTGTTTAGTAATAAGCATTAGTTAATACGATAAATATGTATGCAAGTCACCGACTAGCAATTAATATTTTCCATGAATAGAAGGTATACATATCCGTAGCACATGTGAATTATTGAAAGTATAATACAAGGAAATTTATTTACACAATTACTAATACAGTACAATAGGATATCATACAAATAGTAAAGACAGCTAGCTAGCTAATAAGTATAAGAAATCACCATCCATGCTGGTGTCCGTAAGAACTGACAGAGGCGGCATAGTCACCATGGACATAGGAATTTTCAAGTCCAGAATATTGATCATGATGATCGTATCCATATGCCTGTTGCACCTGGGCCTGAGCTTTGGCGAGGAAATGTTCAATCTTGACTTGCTGCACTTCAGGGGTGTCCACTGGGCCGGCGGCATGAGCCAATTCTGGGTAAGCTTGTTGTGCTTCGGCTTGAGCTTTAGCATGGAAATGTTCAAGCTTGGCTTGCTGTACTTCAAATGTGTCCACAGGGACAGCAGCTGCGGCAAATGCCGGGTGAGAGTTACGTAATTTTTCTTCAGCGACTCTGGCGAAATGTTCCTGTTTGGCGATCTGTACTTCAGGGGTATCCAATGGCAGAGCCTGGGCTTTGTTCACCAGACGTTGCTTGGCCTCGGCATGTGCAATCTGGTGCTGGAATTTGGCGACCTGCACTTCCGGTGTGTCAATCGGTTCATCCTGGGCACCGTGTCCGTAAGCGAGACGAGCCTTAGCCTCGGCATGAGCGGCGAAGTGAACGGCCTTGGCAGCAGCAACTTCTTCAGTATCGTGAGGTACACTTTGGGATCCGACCTGATTGTTTACGTGATCATACTGGCCGGCATACAAGGAATTTTGTTGAGTCAGGAAATCATGGCCGTAGCTGGACGGGTACACCAGACCGGCAGAGGCGACAGCCAGAAGGCAGCAGATATTGAACTGTCAAATGTAATACAATTAATAAGCAAATATTTTCTAGTATAAGACAATACATTTACCAAGACTTGCATGATGACTATGTGAGGGTGTGAATGTTCGAGTACAACCTCCTAGGTGTGTAGAACACTAGGACTGTTGATGAACTGTGCCAGCACACTATTCACCTAATGCTTATATAGTGAGTCCCAAACTATCGTCATACGTGGGTAACTTATATTCGTTTACGACATTTTCAGTCAACCATATCTAATTTTTGTCCTATGTTAAATTTTTATAAATATACTAATATATACACAGTTTGTTACATTTCCTTCATTGAATTAAATGGTAATGTATAATATCAGGTGTATTTGTAATGTGAATTATAATTTATCGTGTGAAAAATTGTATATATTTCTATATTGCACATTAGCATTTCAAATAGTAATATTCCTATATTAATCAAAATAGTTGATCTTCAGTGCTTTTGTCGCAATGGATATTATAAAATAGATTTGCTTAAAATTATCTGAAATATATTTAGCAATAAAAAATTATACCACTTAATTTTTAATTAAATAGGATAGTTTTACATATATACATATTTTATTCAGCTGGTGTCCCATATTACTTAATTGACTATATGTATAGACATTCAAACTAAACAAAATTTCGACAACAAATTTGTAAGCTTGGCCAAGAATGGTGAAGCAAGGGGAAATAAAAGTTACCCATGTATATCGACAGTTTGGGATTCACTATATAAACTTTCGGTGCAGACATTGTTGGCACAGTTCAATCAACAGTCCTAGTGTTCTTCACACCTAGGAGGTTGCTACAGAACATTTCATACCCGCACATAGTCACCATGCAAGTCCTGGTAAGTCTATTGTAGTATACTAGAAAATATTGTTTATTAATTGTATTACGTTTCACAGTTCAATGTCTGCTGCCTTCTGGCTGTCGCCTCTGCCGGTCTTGTGTACCCGTCCAGCTATGGCCATGATTTCCTGACTCAACAAAATTCCTTGTATGCCGGTCAGTATGATCATGTAAACAATCAAGTCGGACACCAAAGTGTACCCCACGATACTGAAGAAGTTGCTGCTGCCAAGGCCGTGCACTTTGCCGCTCATGCCGAGGCTAAGGCCCGTCTCGCTTACGGACACGGTGCCCAGGATGAACCGATCGACACACCGGAAGTGCAGGTCGCTAAATTCCAGCACCAGGTTGCACATGCGGAGGCTAAGCAACGTCTGGTGAACCCAGCCCAGGCTCTGCCATTGGATACCCCTGAAGTACAGATCGCCAAACAGGAACATTTCGCCAGAGTCGCTGAAGAAAAACTACGTAACTCTCACCCGGCATTCGCCGCAGCTGCTGTCCCTGTGGACACATTTGAGGTACAACAAGCCAAAATTGAACATTTCCATGCTAAAGCTCAAGCCGAAGCACAACAAGCTCATCCAGAATTGGCTCATACCACCGGTCCAATGGACACCCCTGAAGTGCAGCAAGCCAAGATTGAACATTTCCTCGCCAAAACTCAGGCCCAGGTGCAACAGGCATATGGATACGATCAGCATGATCAATATTCTGGACTTGAAAATTCCCCTGTCCATGGTGACTATGCCGCCTCTGTCAGTTCTTACGGACACCAGCATGGATGGTGATTTCTTATACTTATTAGCTAGCTAGCTGTCTTAATTTGTTTGTGATATTCTCTTGCTATGTATCCTTAATTGTGTTAATAAATATTTCATATGAATTGTGTGTATACTGTTACAGTCGTGTTTTAAATATATACATGGGTTTAAATATGTATATATTTTTCTGTGGATACTGTCAACCATTAGTCGGTTATAACATTGGCAAGATAATTTCCTCTTAACTAGAGTGTGTAGGAATCAATTTATTACGTATTGTATTCTTTGTATTATATTATAGAACGGAAAGGATTTATCTTGCTACATATTAACATTTAACAGATATGTTCGTAATTTACCTAACACCTATCCAACACAACCATGCAATTTATATAAATATCCATCATTACTTACTTTGTAACACAATATACGTGTTATACAATAATCGAAAACATCAATTATATGTATAAAAAATAAACTGATTTCCTTATTTAATAGTAATTTCATTGATATATATACTGAATTCATTTTAATATATTTAAATTTGTATGAAAGTAAAAGTTGTAGTATGCACTATTAATAAAAGTATTGAAATTTATACAGAAGCTTATGCAAGAAAACAGACAATAAGCATTGTTCGTTATTATTATAGTTGTACAATAAAATAATTACTTATTGCATTACTATTATGATAATTAGAAATAGAGTCACTTGCACTTGGAAGATTGCAGAATAATATCTAAATTTTTCAATAATGTTTAATACTTACTAATAAATTACTCTGTTTTCGGTGGAGAATATAAAAACAAACATATAAATTTACAATAGATTTATTGATACAAAAAGTAGAATATCACAAATTAATTTTCCAATGCTTTAGAGTCCAACAGTCTTGAAAGTGGATATTTGGGGAAGAAATTGAGAAAATCACCATCCATGATGTCCATAATTGGCTGAATCGGCATAACCTCCATACGCATGGGAATCGCCAAGTCCAGCATCTTCGTGGTGTCCGTAGGCCTCTTGTACTTCGGCCGTGGCTTTCGCATGGAAATGTTCAAGCTTGGCTTGTTGCACTTCTAGGGTATCTACTGGACCGGCTGCTTGGGCGAATTCTGGATAAGCTTCACGCAGTTTGGCCTCAGCATGTGCAGCGAAATGTTCCTGTTTAGCCACCTGCACTTCAGGGGTGTCCATTGGCATGGCCAGGGCTGGATTGGCCAGACGTTGCTTCGCCTCGGCATGAGCGAGCTGATGCTGGAACTTGGCGACTTGTACTTCCGGTGTGTCGATCGGCTCATTGTTGGGAGCACCGTAAGTGTTACGTGCCTTGGCCTCGGCATGAGCTGCAAAATGTACGGCCTTGGCGGCGGCTACTTCCTCTGTATCATGCGGTACACTAGGAGTTCCGACCTGGTTGCTTGCATGCTCATAGTGTCCGGCGTACAATGAACCTTGTTGACTCTGGAAATCATGGCCGTAGCTGATTGGGTACACTAGACCGGCTGATGCGACAGCCAGTAGGCAGCAGACAATGAACTGTAATCAAATAATACAGATAAACACGTTACAACACGGATATAATATAATATACTTGACGCATACAAGTACATACCAGTGATCGCATGATGAAACAGTGTGTGTATGTATATGATAGTGTTCGGCTACAACCTCCTAGGTGTGAAGAGCACCAGGACTGTTGAATGAACTGTGCCGACACTGTGTGAGGTGAGCGTTTATATATGCACTATAGGATGCACATGGTTAATTCCTATTTCACTTTTCGTCACGTTGTTGGGCAACCAGATAATTTGTACTGATGAAACCGTATTTCATTTTAATTTCAATACATATATTAAACTAATTAAATAGTTCATCTCTAATGAAATATTCATTTATTCATGCCGCTGTCTTCAAATGTACCTATAATTTATTTATTTACACTATTGTATTGAAAGTGACATTATGGAAATGTGTATATGACAATGTATATTGATGTAAAGGTAAAAAGTGGAATTTTCAATCAACGTATGGGTAAACTAGAATAATTCGAAAAATGTTTATTAATTCTTACCGTGGTATTTGAAATAACACTAAAATTTAAACTTGTTTTAGTGATATGTCTTGAAATACATTTTGAAAATACTTATTAAACTAGAATTTTAATAACAGTTTCTGTGTTTAAAGAATCTTGCCTTTCATAATTTTGTTTTTGATTGTGAATATGACTATTTTAATTAGTCGATGACAAGTGATCGCTTCGATTTTCGAATAGCTTCAGTATTGTGAAAACAATTAGACCAAAATTGTCACGTCTCAGTAACATATTTAGAGTGTCGTATTCAGGAACTAGTATTAACATAAGTTACTTTACATTTTATGCTAGTATTTGGCAACATTTTTCTCTGTACAAATTTCTAATTAACAATTCAGTTTCCTTGTTCTGAATTCACAACAACTAATTGTTTCATGCTTGGTGCTTCATTAATTTAATTTTTAATGAGGGAAATTTCGTAATCATGTAAGAAATGTAGACGATCGTTGCCTTTATGAATATGAGAGAAAATTTACACGTTACGTAAATATGTTTGAGTATATATATATATCATAAAAAGCAATACAATTACACTTCTGGGAATAATGGTAAACTGTTTTAGATAGAATATAATGTTTACATGAAACATGATATTATATTAGAGGTAAATGATGTGATTCCTCGCACACACTTTCATTATATAAGAATAAATACCTTCAGACTATTTCACAGAGCCCAATAACCGAAGTTGCTGGATCTCAGGAAACATGGTTGTTTGTATTGGGTTGATGCATAAGTTCGTAGCGTTTTTTTAAATTATCTAAATTTGTCCATGGAATGGAAATGTCATACGATGGTTGATTGGTCACAATTCATCACATTACCTAATTTGATTGACGTAGGTCATCGCGAACTGAAGCCTTTGATTTGTATTCAAGGTAGAATGGTCTCGTTGAACGTAAAGAATCATTCAAGTCAAAATTGTCTTCTTTGAAACGAGAAACGAAAAATTCAAGGTCAAAGCAAAGACAATGAATTAATGTGACATTTTTATTCCACTACACAGTCATTTGTTCACGTGATGCTAGTATGCGTTAATTATAATTGCAGCATAAATAATGAAATTCCCTCTTTATTTATCAATTGTTTTGCTGTTTGTTTAATAATATATTACTATTAATAGCAGCATAATATTTACATGATACGTTTTTCAAAACATTTATTTCCTGTAGAGTTAAATGGAAAATACAAATTCGAAAAAATTAAACACCAATAGTCGAAATAATTTTATTATTTAATCGTTTGAAATATTTGTAAGCAGTATCAATATCATTTCATCATTTTCATATTTAAGTGAATCAGCATTTAATGTCATACATTTTGACATTTTGTGACGTGCGTACATCGGTAATTATTTATGAATGTTTAATATATTTACTATGCAAAGTACGTACGGCTTATTCTCTACAATACAACAAAAAGTTGACTTTGTGCTCGACCGACAATTCACGAGTGTTTATGTAATTAGATGTTTCTATTAACACTAATGCTCAATGAATTTTTCTATACCTATATTTGGACATTTGCACATTGTGCATATAACTCAATATCTCAATATCTTGATGCAAATTGAACAACTACAAGCTAAATAGAGCAGAGCGAGGAATCAAAATCAAACAATACTTTCTTTTTATACTGTGTATAAGAAAGTAAAAGGCATTAAAATTTTAAAATGTTATCCATTCAGTATGTTTTAGTTTACAATAATAACTGTGGAATTAATATGCATTCATTATTATTTAAAGACCATCATCATATTCAACTGAGGTCAAATAAAAGTACGTATATATGTATATATATATATAAATTCTATTGTTCTCTATTGTATGCATTTGCAAATATAATACTGAAACAACGTGTCTAAAGCTATATATAGTTAAGAAGGAAAAACGTCTTTTCATTTGGATGTACAGTTGTCACACAGCGTGAATTGATATTCGCACTGTAGTTAATATTTTTGTTCACGCACATTTTGCACTATGGCAATTCTCACCAAGGTATATGAAGAGGAGAGTATAGTTGGTACAGTCAATGGATTACATGTGAAGAAAGAATTGCCTACAGTAGAAAAACAAATTGTCAATATTGGCACGGATTACAGTTATACACATGAGTATGTGTGGCCCATGGTAATGGCACACGTAATCTTACAATGTGCGGGAGTGTATGGACTTTTCCTGATACCGTCAGTACAGTGGAGGACACTGTTAACCTGTAAGTTTGACAAAATATCTTCTTTTCAATTTATTCATTCGTCATCAGTCCTTTTCCATGACTGAAATAATACCATACCCTCCATGTCAGAAGAGAAACATCTGATATATACTTGCATACGTACTAGTAATACTAATAAAGTTTAGAATTCATAGAAAATAAAGTTGAATCGTTATATTTGTGCATCTAAAGGTGCGTCCAGACCAAACGTGCCACGTTGCGCCGCGCCGAACTGATTGTGAGTGGATGCACAAGGTCAAATAAAAATGTTCCGAGCGCTGTCGGTTGATCAAAGAAATGCGCATGTACGTCGGTGCGTAATGTGGACGGGAACAGTAGGTTCTATGTTAGAACTATGCGAGCAAAATATTCGGAACCGCTTAGAACACGAACGAACGGTCAGAAGGATACAACTAGTGTGGACGTACCTTAATGAATTAAAATAAATAAATACGTTATACGTAGTTTTATTCTTGTTTGTACATTTGGGGATAATATTGCAAACTTACAGACAGATGGCTTTGTTTTCTATTTTACAAAGGTAGTAGTAGTCAGTAAGTAGTAATATTGACAAATTGAGAAAGGTAGTTTTTAGAGAAGCTATAATGGAAGTTAATGCTAGATTTTTTTTCAAATATTGGATTTACAAAACATAATTTATTATCCCTGTCATCATTCATAGTGAAATTTGAACACATATTGTGTAACATTTTGAAAGGAAAAAATAAATTATATGTATTACAGGTGTATGTTTCTTCTATATAAGTGGTTTCGGCTCTACAGTCGCAGCTCACCGTCTATTTGCACATAAATCATTTAAAGTCATATTTGGTGCACGTGTCATGTTCATGATAATGCAAACCATGTCAGGACAAGTAAGTAGATTTATTTAAAAATTAATTTAAATTTAAATATACAACAATTATTAGTAATACATATACAAATAATACAATAATTGCTAAATCTAAAAGAGTTATTATAAAAGTTATTTCTGAAGTACTAAAATTTAATGCAATTCATTTTATTTTTTTCTTAATATCTCGTTTTCGAATAGAAGCAGTTGATATGAATATTGGCCCGTTACAAAAATGAATACTGTCATATGATATATGAACATATTGTTACTTAAATAAATAACGAATTAAATATAATTTGGTTATTGCACACGAGAGGTGTATCCATGTATCGAATATTGATGTAATGTATGTAAATATGTTAGAATAGTATATGGACGTGGGTACGTGATCACAGACTTCATCACAAGTATAGTGATACAGATGCGGATCCACACAACAGTAACAGAGGATTCTTCTTCAGTCACATGGGCTGGCTTATGATGAGAAAACACCCGGAAGTTATTGCCAAAGGAAAACAAATAGACTTATCCGACTTGCTAGCTGATCCAATTGTCATGTTCCAGAAAAAGTAAGCAAAACAATTCATTCCTCCAAGTTGAACCTTGTAACAAAAGTATTATTCTAAACAATGTTTCTTGCAATATTATATCGTTATTGTTTTTTGGTAGATATTTTATGCCACTATACATAATATTTGCTATTGGAATACCAGTAGGAGTACCGGTGTATTTCTTCAACGAGTCATTTCACAATGCGTTCTTTATAAATTACATATTACGATATGTATGGATTTTACACGTAACATGGTCCGTTAATAGCTACGCACACTTCTTTGGAACAAAACCCTACGACAAGTAAGTTACAGATTATATTATAGATTGCAACAACGCTTACGCTATACATGTATTGCATTTATTAGATTTATAAACCCGTGCGAAACATGGTTAGTAACGTTTCTGACAGTCGGTGAAGGATGGCATAATTACCATCATGTATTCCCATGGGACTATCGAGCCGGTGAATTAGGATTTAAGTTTAATCTCAGTGCATGGGTCATAAAATTACTATCCTATCTGGGAATTACATATGACCTGAGGACTGTACCAGACCATATTATCAAACAAAGAATGAGTAGAACTGGTAACGGATCACACTGATGTCAAACATCCAGCTACAGTTATTTCTGATGAAACACATTCGAATATCTAAGCATCCTAATCTATTATACACATATTCTATGGTTAACGATTGCGGTACATACGTATGTATTGCCATTCAATTGTCATTGAAAACATGACTGTTTTTTACCATCAAAATATAATATTTTTATTTATGTATTATTTAGCATAATTAATAAACGAATAAATATTCTGTTATTACATTTGAATACGATTTAATTTATTTTTTCATTTTTGTTTTAAAGTTAATAATTTAAAATTATTTTGTACTCTACTATAATGTTAAAAATCATAATTAAATTATAATGTGAAAATTAAGACTCTCTTAGTTTTCCAAAACATTTTAATAAATTTTCCGTAATTACAAAGACGTTGCACAAATAATGTTTTATTCAGTATGTGTATCGTGAATGAATAATAGACACGTAAACACATGTTATCCAAATGTTGTCTAAATAACCATTTACATGTGTATGTTTGTTTGTTTGTTTGTTTGTTTGCATATGGAGTTTGTGTACTTTCCTTTGATATTGACAGATGTTGTAGAAACAAAGAACTCGCCGGAAAAATGTGGAAAACAACCAGAAAATTCCATCCTCCAAGAAACGAGAGAGATTTCTTTGTGTATTCAAACGTTTGATTAAATCTGGAGTAAAAGGAAAAGATCTATATGTCATTATTTTGACTTATTTTAGTACAGAGAAGAGATATAGAAAATAATTTATTCTACACGAATGATTTTTTATAAATCATTATTGAAATAAATGTAAATTATAAGAACAAAAAGGAAAGAGATGTTTAAAACTTTGTGCGTAATGAATGAACGTTTAATTTAAAATTATAAAAGCATAAAATAAATTTACATATTTGTTTTTGCATAAACTCTACGATGTAAATATGCTGTAGAATGAAAAGAGCATAATGGGAATTATAATTATTAGAACTAGACAATTGTATTATCATTGTTCCTGTTCTCATTTATTTGAATGCTCTTATACTCTAATGAGATTATTTCGTAAGCAAAGAGAACTGCAGTTAATTTTCTTTCAGAGATTACAGTAATTCTTTATATATAAATGTTTGATGTAATATGTGGCTGATTATTGTAAGAAATAAATGGTCTGCTACCCTAGTAACGGGAAAAGCGTGACTTGATACAGTCACTGTTATCTATCGTTCTGAAACTAGGTAAGTGTGCCAAACAAATATAGTCTTATTTGTAATTTTGTTCTGTTTGTATTCTGTATATATTTTTCAATACTACAGTTTGTTTATATGTGGTGTGTATTCCACAATAAACTATATGTTTATAGTTTATAGTTTAACACCGAAAGACGTTGATAAATGCTCAATTGTGCTACCCTGGATAACTGGGCTATAGTGTGATGTATGTATTTATTTATTTTATATACAGTCTTTCAGGACGTGATATTATTGGTGACTGTAAGTAAAAAAGTTTATATAAACATGTGTCCAATTCTCAATGGATACAGCGATAGCTCGCTTTCCTCCTGAAACAACCTCTAAGCATCCGTTGCTGATTTGCACATTTAATACTGCCTCATCTCCATTGTAAATTGTATGATTAAGATCTTGTACAATTCACAAATGAATGTAAATATATAATCTGTAGTAGTAATTCAATATATTTCTGCATATAACACTTTAGTCCTGAAATATTGTCGGATGTTAGTGAATATAACCTCACAATGTATGTATGGTGTTCTTATTTTCCACGAGTTAGATGGCATTTCATTTATCTGGCTCATGTCTTGTGTAATACTGTCCGAAGTAAATGATTTGGGTATTCTAGCTAGGCGAGGCACTTACATAAATTTGTCCTGTCTGGTCTAAACAACATGTACACTATACACAAAAGCACAAATGACAGCAGTTTTCGTCCACAAGACATGCGTACTGACCGAAACAAATGGATACTTAAGTTCACGTGTCACGTGTCACGCTGTCATGTGTATGGAAATGCACGTTAAATTCTCGTTATGGGTCAACCTTCATACGTATGTACATTTAAATTAAACTATTTGAATACTGCATAGCATATTTATAAACAAGCTATTTAAATAGAAATTTTATTCAAAGATTTGCATAATTGTAATATCAAAAAATGAGTTTATTTTATTCGTAATCATTCATGGAATTTTATTTTATAACAGAAATATATTCATAAATGTAAAGCATTGTAAAGGATTTGATATATTTTATACTGTTGAGTAATTATTTTTTATATTTTATTTCGTTAGAGGGGGAGGCTGCATATGCACCCTTGCACCCGCCCCTACTCCAGATTAATTGAAACATATTTGTTCTGTTTTTAAAAGTAGAAAATTAGAAGGTAATCAATTCCTAAATACTATTAGCCATAAAACACTTAGAAACTTTTGTCTGGACATTTTATTTCTATGTCTAGAAATGCTGATATTACACATAGTATACATTAATGATAGTATCTAATATTATTCTACTATTAATCCTGTATGTAAACAATTTTATTTCTACCTTACACTGCAGTTTAAGCATATTACATAAATTTATATTTAACGAACAAATCATTAGTGAGATTTATTCGTGAACAATTGCAAGAACAGCGAAAACATCTGATGAGATTAAAAGGAATAATACAATATATTTCTTTTTTTCGCAATAGCACAATACATATATACTTATTTCCTTTCTAGATATTTTTAATTTTCAACATTATATCTTGAATCACACAAATAAATATAACAGGAAATATTATATCTTGAAACATATGAGATATTTTTAAAACAAAATTATGATTTTATATACAAGTTAGGAAAACTATAAATGTATTACATATATAAAAATTCTAAGTAGTAGAATATGTTTAGTCATTTTGCTGCTATTTGCTGTTGCGAAACTTTCCATGCTTTGCCGGAAATAAATTTTCTACGCTCTGTTACTCATAAAATTTTAGTTTATGACGCAGTAAATTTTCCGTGGATTATAAACTATATCTCTGTAAAGTATTTCGAATTTTTTTAATGTTTTGTTTTTAAAACTATGGGTGTTATTTCCTACAGCGTGATTGTTGAGAGCTAAGTAAGCTGGTATTTTATACTTTTCGATTCATCTTTATATACGATTTTTGTAAC
>JAGJTL010000057.1:1429534-1441236 GCA_022063505.1 Calosoma granatense
TATATATATATTTGATGTTGATGCTAGACATTTTGAAATCTCGCTGCTCAATGAAACATATGTACTCGAAGAAGAGCTTTTGATTAAATATGCAATAAAGTTTTTATTCGTGACCACTTAATTAACTTTTCCGCAGAGGCACTTAAACTCATGAATTCTATTAAAATATTGAAATGGAAAGTTTTCACTTTAATTTACTGTCATAATTAGTCATTAGGGTGTGATTATTCAGATTTAATTTGAACATTTTTAGCTTGCGTGTTGAACTTACGTATTTCTCACAAATTATTGTGTTATAGAAAAATATATAATTATGAAGGGTACTTGAACTGAATAATAAATCAGTAATTTTTAGCGCAAGTAATATAGTTTTATATCATATTTTTATGACAAGCATTTCTTTTAAACTTCTACCGTAACAGATGTCCATAAACTCGAAGCAGTTTCTTGTAAGAATCCAAATATATAAATATACACTAAAGTTATTCATATGAAACTAGTAAGTTACTATGAAAACAAAAATGAAATGTGTATATATTTAATCATAAATTTTAATCTGCTATATTTACATTTGGTGAATTTTATTTCAAAATATTTGCTCATATGTAATATTAATTAACAGTCAAGAGATAGCAAATAGACAAGTAAATACTAGTTTTTCGTTCTATTACATTGGATATTATTTATTACTTGTATCACGGTTCAAATATAAATTCACTGATGGTTTTTACCGGACAGTTAAAGTCACTAACTATGAGTAGCTCACCTAAACCAGTTCTTGAATCTGTTCAAACACAACTTCCGTTACGAGTACTGCACTATCTGTTATATTTTACATTTATATTTACCTTTTATGTTCCATATCGATTTCACGTCTGATGGCGTTAAATTACGGTCGTAACTCGCTACATTGCTACACTTCAAGCGGCGTATGTGATTTTTCTTTGGATAACCAAACTCTTCGATTTCTCCAGTGCGTATTTTATCGCTACCGTGAAATCACAATCTTCCTAAACCATATTTTCTTTGTGGCAAACCAATAAATATAAATGCGGAACGCTTTTAGAAAGGCAGAAAGGGTCTATAACGCATTTGTTTAAAGATTGAATATTTTATTTGTACAAATTGCAAATTAATTTTCATTGTAAGATGAATAAACTATAATGAAAATACATATAGATCTTTTATATAAAATTCCTTACAATTAAACTATTGTTTTGTATGCTTTATTTATTTTGTATGATATATTTTATATAATAGCATTATATTATATATTCCTGTTTGGGTTACGTTTTTAAAATACATTTACATATTTTTTTGGTATTTTTTCAATATACAAGTGGAATATTCAGATAAAATAATTACATTGAAATAACAGTCCAATGATTTTGAAATGTTTGTCGTATAAATATGGACCTTTGGAAATATAGATAATGTGATTAGCGGTTAATACCGTGAACATCTAAATCTCTCTTGAATAAATGGATGGTAAAATCCTCTTTGCTGGTTTAACTAGTAACCGTATTCGAATCAATACATATAGTCACCCTAATGGTACATATGTGTTTCCATTGAAAGCGGCATAAACTCTAGTACCATAGACTAATCCATTTAATTCTGAAATAACTCGTTACAGCCATAAATATTCGTTATTTTTCGTTTCCACAGAAAAACATGTATCAAATATAATGTCAGAAAAAAATTCGCGTTATTCATAACGAAAATTACTGACAATTTTCATTAAAACTTGACTAGATTTTGAATTACATTTTACTTATTTGACGAATATCGTTCAGATAAAGAAAAACTGGTTAACGAATACTGGGATGAATTCTTGCAGAGAATGAACTGGTAAGCTTCTTTATTCCATATGGTAATTTCCTGCATTCACATGTTCGCCAACCATTCACGTAAATAATTCTTCTCTCGCTAACTGCATTGTGCTCACTTGTATTCCTTCAAGCAAAGAGAAATGGTGCAATCTGTTCAAATAAGAATGCAGTTTGCAAAATGTACAAAAAACAAACATGTGCACATTAGACGTCCCAAGAGAAAGTAATAATTCAACTTATCGTAGAAAATAAATTTCAAGTAAAGTCAGCGATGAGTTTTAACAAATGACGGTAAATTAGTTTATACAAAGTTTGAAATATATTTCGTCTATCTAGTTTCATTTAGGATCTACTATGAAGCTCTGTTTTGGCAATGATAATTAACAATATGGTTTCAAAATGGAACATAGTAATGAAATAAGTAATAATACAAAAACAGGTTTTAAAATTATTTCAATATTTCATTGCTGTCTTCGAAGTATTCAAAATCTTTGCTTAGGGAAAATTCATTCCATTATTAGAATTTTGTGAGTGCTGTCCGATTAATTTTAACACAATATTTTATTTAAACCTATACATTGTATAGCATATATTATTTAAGGAACTTTTGGATCTGTATTCTATACGTATAAAGGCCAACACACTCTCTTTAAATTTTTCAGTAGGTGAATTACAGTTTTGTGAAGTTAGAAGTGTCTTTTTATGACATTTTTTACAACTCATTATTTTGCAAAAATTTTCTACACTTTAAGCTCAGATATTTGGATCAGTTTGATATTCGCCATATCGAGTGTTATTCGAGCAAAACTTCATACCAAATTGCACAATATGAGCGGTGAATACGAAGAAGTCTTATCATGTTATATAACCAATATTCTAGACAAAAAAGTTGAATAAAACATATTTTTGTGTAATAAAATCGACGGAAATCTGAATAAAGTATTACAATATACTATTTTGCTTTAATAATCTGCTTTTTATTGATAGAAGGATATTGTATAAGTGTTACTTGCATTTGTAGGATATCAATAACATATTCTGTACATGTAGGTCAAGCATGTTTCTGTCTCTGCACAGGGCATACATGAAGGCATGTAGGTATGCATGTAGGTATGCGTATACAATGCAATGTGGCATCTCTAAAGGGTTGCTCACATTCCTTTATGGGGAAAAAACCGGTCGCTTGACCAGCAGTAGATCTACGATAAATAATATGTAAAAATTGTTTTACCAAAATAGAAAATATGTTTTTCCAGAGATTAAGATGTCGCATTTTATTTCAGGGGAGTTTCAACCCCCACCCCCCAAATACGGCCCTGTTTATAGTGCAATATTAAGTCATGCGTTAGTTATTTATCAGTGCTATTCTACAAAATGTATAATGATGTGTTACGATTATGTCAATCCTTATCACGAATTTTTGTATTCTGCATTTTGCTGAACATATTGACATTTTATCGATATAATCCTGAGTAGGAATCTGCTATAAAAAATCAGTCCAAAGTTCTGAAAGTTTTGATCCTCCCTCTACGTATGACATTCATTGACATTCTGTCAGGGTGAGATGTTGTGCCATCCTGTTTGATCCAACTGGTCCCATTAAGAAACTTAGTAGATAATTCTGCTCCATCATGTTGTTACTCTTCTATCATAATTTAAAAATATAATACCATAAGATAAAATGGGCAGTGAATGGTAAATGACATACTATAAACAAAAGTATGGCAATCCTCCCAACATCATCATTATTTCAGTTCCAGCTTGTAAACGTATTTCAGTATCGATGCTACAATAAACACAAATATCAAGTACAATTACAATTTCAATTAACTGTACTATTATCGTTGAATTTCAATCTCGAATCAAAACGAATAATATGGAATATTTCCAGTAACATAGAATATTATTTAACAATAGTAAACTATGTAGTTTCATTTTGGATATTGTTAATTTTGTTTTATGTTAAAAACAATACATTTATATCAATTACTTTACGGATATTACAGTATCTACTTTCTACTAATTACAAAAGTTATAAATACTAACATCGTACTTTATTAATCATTGTCTTAATTCTCAGTTACATCAATCGCCGAAAGAAGATTTTCAACTTAGTTAAAATTTTATCATTCTTGTACAACACGTTCTCCAGATAAAATAAAACTTTCATGGCATTAGTAAGAAAGTACGCAAATTCGGTTAAATATTTTCTGTGCCACAGCTGAAGTTGAATGAGAGTATTAAACGCAGCCGCTTTAGGAATAACCATTTACAGAACCTGTAATCTGCAGGCTTCAACATAAAACAAGATTAAATAGTCCGTGGTAAGCTTTGGGTCAAATCCTTTGCAATCAACAACCGAATACCTAGTATATTTTCCAAGTGCGAGACACATTCGTCTTTCCATCGGTGAAAAAAATATTCCATCAATTTCAATTTATATCACGAGACTCTTACAACGTTCTTCTTCAGCCCAGTATATAAAACTTACTTTGTCGCAAATCGTAATAAAGAAATATATTTATTTTCAATTGCGTATATAAGGGTTTTTAGGGATTCAATCTATTCTCGCATGCTAGTTTATAATTTATATTTTATTACAAGGATAATGGACAATATATGGTCAGCTTGAGTGCATAAGAGTGCCCTTTCAATATTTTATTTCATTGTTTCAGTGACGCTAAACTGAAAGTGGAAAGACACTTTAGACTAATGCGCTTACTTTAGGTAAAGTAATCCCAATCTTCATCTGCTCAGCAGTGGATGCTGAATTTTAAAATCGACGAACTACAAATTGTGTTAAAACTTTTCCGTCGCTGGATTTTGAATAATTATGTAGATCAAATAAAACCAGGCACTGCAACTTACAGAAGCCACCTTGATCATGTTGTTTGTCATACATGAAATGAAAAAGAAAATTTTCTTACTTTATTTCTAGCGTGTATGCTACAGACAAGTAAGCATTCAGAAACATATTTCACAATTTACCAATCTTGATAAGTATTGACACATGCTCGTTAAGCTACATAGCCTTGTCCATTATATAATTAATGCCATCATATATATTGCATGTAACAGATTGCAATACCAATTAGGTTAATGGCATAGAACGATAATCCATGGATAATATAAAGGGTAAACTTTGAACCAGATATGCTAAAGAACAGTGCAGATTACTCGTCATACATGAAATGAAATGACTAAATACATTTATTTCTAATTGAAACAGCAAGTTTTTTCTTGTATTTATTCTGAAAATAACATTGCACTATACATGAAAATATCCGTAGATGTAAACTGTTTACTCATGTTTTTCTTTTCGTTGTCCTTTTGAAAAATATTTATTATTATTAAAAGTAGACACATTTTGAGTGGAAGAAACAAGAACGGACAAGTAAATACCAGTCTGCAAGTGCTTTAAAATAATAAAGAAGACATTATAAATAAGGTTAATTTCATTTGCTTTAGTTTAAAAAAGGCTATTAGTTCTGTACCTCGCAGTATACATTATTGAACGAAAAATAAATCACCTGAACGTGCCGTCGCTTTGTAATAAAGGTAAGGTGACATTAATCCTCTTGCCGAAAACTCGAGGGGCGCATAAAATCCCAAACAGCCAAGAATTTACACTCACTGTTCAATGTAGATTGCCTTACACCGAAAGGTAGAAAGGCTTTAGGATTAAGTAAGTAAGTTCAATGTAGAATGTAGAAAAGTTTCTTTTATAGTTCCATATTGTTTTCACTATAACGAACCACATAATCTTCTTGTTAATGTGCCTATAGTTTGTATAATAAATTTGTAGTTAGATTAATATATAATATACATCAGAGAAATGAGATTATAATGTTCCAAAACTTTTGTACTGTAGAATTTATCTTCTCAGAAGAGATACTTACAGTAAACAAACTTAAGTAAACAGCGCGGCATTTGTGCTTTACTGAACCAACTTCAGTGGAATGGTATTACCGATCCCACTTGACAGATTTTGTTTGTAACCACAGTGTAGATAATATTTGCTACGAGGTTATACAATGGTGACCACATTTTGCGAAGTACTTTTTGTGGAGACATCTATGTTCTATACTGTCACGTACACATATTAGTCTGGTCTGCAGTCTAGACACTATAATACCGGTACATAATCGCTGCCATAATATTATAAATATGATACTTGTACGTACTGACAAAGGGTATCTAAAGAACCCGCACTAGAGTACTGGTATTCCATGAAATAGTATATGAAGACCTCTCTATTCCAACAAACATTGAACGTCATATAAATAGAAGTAACAGTAATTTAGATCGCGTGTTTCATTCAAATTTAACAAAGTTTAATGCTAAATATTAACATGATTTTATATTAGATTAATAAGGATATTATACTGCAATCGACACAGTGTTTTAACTAAATATGTACAGTACAGTAAGGACTAATTAATTACGTTTTACAATTGATATTTACAGGACATTATTTGTTTTTAAAAAGACTCGGGAACACAAAAAATTCAGCCTCTTAATTTTGCCAAAGGTGTAAATAAATGTAATAAAGATTTTAATTTTTATATAATTATTAAACAGTTTTTGGAACTTCATTCTTTTATGATTTTCCAAAAAATAGTCCTGGATATTTGTAACATAATTTTTTAAATGCAACAGACAAAAAATATCCGATTCATATTAATATGCCCTTTGAAAATTTAATTTATATTATAAATAGTATTACAATTATAATTCAATTTTAATTAAATAAAATTACGTAATAATATGTATTGAAAACTGGCAAAATCGCCTTTAATATTTATTCTACTTACGTAGTATTACACTAGGATTTTTCCAATGTTCTTAGAAATAGACTAAAAATATTTCTCTTTAATTCCGTTTACAGAGGAAAATTAATTTCTATTTATACAGACGGCTAATCTGATTAAATCATGTCAAATTCAGTGAGCTCATTTATTTTGCTCGTTTGTAATGCTATCGAAAAATAAATAAAACCGTAGAACTGGTACTGGCAGATGTACACAGTTCTTAATTGCTTTGTAAAGAAAAAACTCATTACACTGATATTCCAAGTATTTTTATATAAATGCAAGAATTAAAAATAGTGCATTACGAATAATACATTGTACATTACAACTGCGTGTTGCAAGAAAACCTCGGTTATCTTTGAAATGCGCGAGTATTTTATTCCCAGTGCATTTTAGAGAAAAAGTGTCTTGTAAAAAGTTGTTTAGAATTTTTAAATGCATAATATTGCCTAATAATTAGTTCTAAAGTGGTTTTATTCAGCTACACCTTGAAAATGAATTGAGAAAAACACGTAAAATGCTATGCAAGCTTTTCTGGCAACATCCTGTATGTAAGATATTACTCAATAAAATTTAATTTTTTTATCTAGTAAAAATTTAAAGCATTTGTAATTTTAAGTAAAGCAACAAAAATCAGTTTAACAAATTCAGAAACTTTTCTTTGCTGTGATAAAGTTCCATTTCATTTTTCATGACACCTGATACTGAAATATGTCCACAACTGCCACTTCGTTTAATAAATTCCTCTGTACATAAAAACTCAATCGATACATTTCGCAAAAGGAAACTGACATACATCACGTCTACGCCTACTATAATTCATAGTCTCTGTTCTACTCTGTTTCTGACTTTTTAAAGGTTATCTCAATGTCAATTATTAAGTAAAAATATTTGTCCCAGTATATGCATAAATTAAAATAAAATTCAGGATGTCTGTTTTAAGTGATGAAATATGCATACGATCTAGTAGAATTTTATTCAGAGTTTTAGAAGATAAATTTAAATATGGATGTATACGATTTAGCAGAATTTTATTCAGATTTTTGAGAAGATAAATTTAAATACGGATTTTTATTTATTTTCGCATAAATTTTCTAGACTTTCAAACGAGCAACATGTTAACATAATTTTGAATTTTTATATTTTCTCATCGTACCCAGTGAGTTTTTTTTATTCATTTTTATTTAGATATATTGATAAGAGTAGTACATTTATTTGAAACCTTCAGACCGTTATGGACATTACGGAAGATGCTATCTGGGTTATATTTTTAGAACACCAGTGTGTTTATTCTATACCTTATCTATCTATATTGTTTATATTATTTTATATTGTCACGACAGGATCTCTGACGTCACATATACTTCCTATTGTCTTTTTTAAGTTTTATATTGAACCTTGTAACTTCATAATATACATTCTAGTACACGTCTAAAATAGAATATGGTATCAGTATTTTATTTTAATTTTTCATCATATATCTACTTGACTGATAAAAAGCATTAATTAAAAATGTTGGGATTAAAACTAAAATACATACTACAATAATTCGAGTAATGATTAAATAACGAAATGAATCAATTTGTATGCATTTACATACATACATGTATTAATTGCAAATTACAACAAATTTTGCCATCTAAATTAACATTTACATTTAAAATTATCACCTTGATTTGAAATTAATTTATAATCGTTGTTTTATGTTTAAATATGTAAAATGTTTTAAATTATTTGTCATGAATGTATATTTATTAATTTGAATGAAGGTTTTAAAACTTTTGCGCTTTGATTTAAATTTATCGAGTAGCAATATTTTTCACATGACATTTTTGAAGTAACAATTTCTATAACGACTTTTTATAATAAAAATATTGCAAAATAATTTTACTGGTATAAGTTTCAGAATACGCGGTTTCAGTTACAAAATTCTATTGAAAGTTTGAAGCTAAAAATGAATTTATAAAAATGAAAACGATTTTTATTCAATATAAGAAGTACTTTCAAGGCGTACAAAGAGGTAAGTTATAATTTATTCTCACTCTTTTTCAATAACGTACTTTTTAGATTCAAGTTATTTATTTCAAGTTACAAAGTCATTACAAACAGAATTCACCACTGATATTTAATTCTAAGATCGATCATAATTCAAGTAATACTATAATTTCGCCCTTCTTTTATATCATATAGTGCAAAATTATCTTTTATGATGTTTTTGTAGGATCTAATATATTTTCAGTTAAACTATATCAAAAATGTCATAACAGTAATGTTTTTTTCAATTATTACAGAAAGAAATTTTATTTAACAATCTATCTATTGAATGTAACATATAGACATAACATTGGGCATTTTCTTTTTTTCGTACAACTCTTTTTTGATTTAATTTTAAATCACTTGAGTTGAGTGACAAATTACTAATTCTTTTGCACTTGCTTCTGGCCCTGTTTTATTATTAAACCATTAGCATCTCGCTGGTTCATCCAACACCATTTATTTCAAATTTGGCACTGAGCCATACAGCCTTATATCTAGCTTATTCAACATGTACTCAATCTTTTACTCTTTTGAAATGCTTCAGGGGAGAAAATGTCATTAAATCCGCAACCGTAATTCGGATCGTGAACAAAAATTAATTATTAAAATAAATCATTAATATGACCCAGGATCCACAAGTGTTATCCATCAATAGATAAAAAGTTAATTTTAATATCTCAGACACTATAATTAAATAGTATATTTTTATGTCTTCTAGTTTTCATTTCCTTTATACTTTATATATGAAAGCCACAGACGAGCATCATACTTTCATCTGGATGTCATAACGCGTCCAATTTGTGTCACAAGCAAAAATAAGAAAACTTCTCGTGTTGTGCGGCATGTACTATATTCTTGTATACTTCTAGAATTACATGTGCATCCTAATTTCGTATATACTTTTTCTAGTTTATTTTGTGCCAGACGTTACATTGTGTAAAATAATATTTTAAATAACTACTTATGTCATTCAAAAAATTTTCGAGAATTAAGATTTAAATTTAATATGCTTGAATATTATGTATTTTTATAAATAATTTTTTTGTTATTATTTTAACTCTTTCGAGACTATCGGTACATGCATGTTTTCGCAAACAAATGTTAGCATAAAATCGTCGATTTATTATGCGTCAATAGTTCATTCGTTTCAAATCGCATACATACATAACGTCACGCTTTTTCCATTACTGGGGTAGCACTGGAAAAACATCAACTCGAAAGCAGAGTATATGGCGCAGTGGTTACAGGGATATGGGCCTGCAAATCCAGAGAAATAACCATAGCAATTCTATGCTGGAAATCGCAAAAACATGTTAACTACAGTGTGCAGAATTCAGTGGTGCATGGTAGAAGTTCCTATCTCTTTTCGTTTTCATGTTACAGCCCGTTAAATTTGAATCTCTTGAAAATATCCATTTTCGGCCATTTTAAATGCGCCCATGCAGTAATAATAGCAATAAAACAACAATCGATTGAATGAGCCGATTAAATATCACACATTTTAGTTAATTCAATGGTGCTGACTTTAATACTTTTTTCAGAATTTAAATATCTGATTAACGTGAAAATAAATTTTTTATTACTAGGCATAGATCGATGAAATTTAGTATATAGACTATTTTATTTTCAAAAATGTCTAGTCCGTTGGCTAGCAAAATAAAAATTCAAAAAACGATATTTTCTTCATTTTGAACACAGGTATCTTGTTTAAATATCGTCCGCTGAAACGTAGTTTTTTTGAACTGCAGCCCAAGGCTCTATAAGAAAATTTGAAAATTGAAATTTTGATGTTTCAGAATTGTATTAATATGGTAAATATTATAATCTATTATCATTGCCAGTGCCGGTAATTTTATGAATTCTCTATAGAAAAAATTATTTTTTACAAATATTTTGAAGCCTTGTAATTTTTTCCAAAGCCCCAGAAAACCTTCAGCCGGCTCTGCCTCAGATTGGCAATATTTCCATCACTTCAGCTTGAAATATTATTGAATATCCTTGCTCGACAGCACTGGTTGCTTTGTAAGTACTGTATTCAAGTATCATTGTGAATTGCAGTAAATATAGGATATAACGCAGGGCTCACTACGTGAAGTGCATAGTACACTGTGGATGTTTAATGATTTATGATCCTCTGTGGGAAATATCCATGATGGTCAATAACGTCCCTGAGGGAACATATAGCCAAACGTCAAACTGGGAATTGATTGTACAACGCAGCACTTACGTGTCTACAATTATTAATCACTTGTAAAATATGTTGTTCTACGTTATAAATACATATATGTTTAGTTTTCTATTACATTATGCGTTCCGAAGTTCATCGTCAGAGTGGTTAAGAATATTAATAAATATGTTCTTATTATGAACTCGACAGTATTGTTATTAGTGATGTTTAGTATATTATTCATTATTCTATTTCATACATCTCTTGCTAATGTACAAAATGATAATAAAACTTGCATATTTGTGTTACTACAGAATCTTATGTACACTATAAACTATATTTTTAACTTGTTGTTAATGAATTACGCAGTACCAGAGAGTTCAACGTGAAAGTTTAAACCAACTTATGAGTTATGTATCTATGTATAGTGTGGAAGACTTTATTTCAATGCATAATTATTCTCCATAGAATTAGTTCTGCTGCTGGCTAAAACTTGTATTCGTAGCAAAATACATTATTAAACGAGCTTGACCTAACGCACAGTCTGTAGTTGATGATGTTAGATCTGGAAGTTTGAAATTATTAGTGCGCAAAGTGTTAATCTAGTGAACCGATAACGTAGCAAGATCGGTCTACAAGTTACGACACATTGCTTATTTAAGTATTCATGTACATTATAATCCAACCTTCATATCACTTTACAAAGTAGTAGAAGTAGTAGCCAATAATATTACTCCTTATGCCTACTAAATTTATACATAATAAATTTGTTAAAAAGTTGCATAATTAAAAATATCCAACCTTGGCGAGTAATATGTATATATTCATAAAAAAATATTGCATTTTTCTATATTT
>JAGJTL010000057.1:1484023-1503094 GCA_022063505.1 Calosoma granatense
TCTGCATTCAACAATCGATAATTCACATACAAGTGTTTGCATGTTTCGGTTAACCATTTAGTGCACTATGTACTGCAGACAGTTAATTAGGTGCTACAAGTTGCAGATAGATAATATTAGTACAAGTAATATTAAGCTGTGAATTCAAACATCTTATATGGCATTAGAGGCTCACAGTCAAAACAGATTCATGTTCAATCAAACACATTCGATTGTATTTCCTGAACTAGTGCTGAAATTTTTTTTTTACATTTACACGAAATGTTGCTACGAAACTGTTAAATTATATTTAAATTATTAATAGGAATGGGACAGTTCAAACAATAATTTTATTCAGTATCTACTTGAATATTTTTACAGAACATATTATTTTGTATCATCATTAATTCGTAGTTGATGCTGCAATTAACTAATATCTCACCTCTCTCTTTTTTGATTGATTAGCAGTCAATAATTTTTCCCCCTTTTTGGTAATTTCGCATACATTCATTTTTGACAAGTTTGCAATAGAATATTCCTTTGAGCGTATGATTTATTACGGCATTAGAGATTTAAAAGAAAATTGTTTACCCTCGTAATTACTTTCTTTCATTTACCCATGGAATTATTAAAGCTTGTTTGTTGAAATTTTAATTATTTAGCTTTAGGAAAACATCAATTAATTTAAATTTTTTTTCCTATATTCAGCACATTATATATCCACTATTAAATATATAAAATATTTATTCTGTATCTTGTACTTTGAAAGCGAACTGATGAAAATAACAAGTAGTTACTCCCGTATTTCATTATTCCATTTCCTGCGATCCGGAAACTAACACGAATAGCCGGAAACCAATACTGAATACCACATTACTGACATTGTAACGGTGGATAATAGAACCGACCCTATACATTGTTACCAATGTTCAAACAGAGAATATACATACGAGTATCTATTTCGAATACTGAAATTCTGTCAGACTGGGTCTGTTTTTAATACAGTAGTTATTAATATACATACATGTATGCACACATTCTTCATTGTTCAGTAAGAGAAAATAAATGCTTGGTAATTCGGTAAATGTTGTATTTGACAGTCTAAAATGTATTGTGTTACATTGTATAGCTACAAGACATTGTTTACAATTTATCCATTTATATTTATGCACAGGTTCTGTACACAAGAATAGCGGTTGGATTGTGGCGAAGTTCACGTGAGTTGGAAAAACATTTGAACGCTTTCGCAAGCAACCAACAGCACCGGCAACAAACTTACTATCATTATCATCACACATGCACACACGCTTGCCAACAACAGCAACCATTGCAACACGAACAACAGATGCAAATGATGGGACGTTACAAGAACCAACCTCTGCATCCCAAGGTAATAATGACATTTGCACATTTGAGTACCTGTGTACATAACCTAACATCTTAGCAAATATACAAGATAGTTAAGGACACTTGTAACTAATGATGTTACGGAAATTCTCTTCAATTAGTGACGATGTTTAGTTCTAGTGTATTATACTTTAATGACTACAGTTAACAATGCCAAGTAATGCCATCTATGTATATTTGCACTATATAAAATATCTAACTGATTCCTTCGTGATTCCTGGTATAAAAAATCATAAATGCAGTAAGAATATTTTATTTTACCTCGTCTATTGACTTTAACTTCGTATACTTGTTTGCAAGGAAAAAAGATAAATAGAGACAGAGAAAGTAGCGAAATTCTGATGTCAAATGAACTTCTATTTGCTCCGGGTAAATAAATTCTTCATTTGTTCGTAGTCTAGACATACTAATTTCAGAAATGAAGTATAAATTGAACTAACGGCAACCGTTAGCAAGTTAATATAATAATATTTAAGCAAGAAAAATTCAAAACAACTCTAATTTCTTAACCTCAACTTTGATCGCGGATATCTTGCTCAAATATTGTCTCATTATGCTGAAAATTGCTTCACAAATCAATTAAAGTGTACGGAATTCCATGATGTGTAGTAAAATGTCGTATATCTTCTCGTTTTCAAGTTACGGCCCGTTAAAATTGAATCACTTGAAAATATAAATTATTATGCCTTTTAAAAGGACGCATGCAGTAATAATGGCAATAAAAACATACAATTAGTCAATCTAGTTAACAAATTTCAACTTGCGTTAATATAATAATTTTGGGTAAATACTATGAAATGAAATTAAACATGCGCTATTAAAAAAATAGACAATTTCGTTATAAATAATATTGTTCTAAATTAATTATCTTCTTTATTCATACGACTAGCATTAAATATTTTATAATACCCGTATCTCTTTGATGTTAACATCAAGTTCAAATTAAAAATATTCACAAGAACATTTTTCAATTTCCTAAATACAGGCCGTGTATAACATTGAATGTTTGATAAATTACGTTTTTTGTTCGTATTGCCCTTCCGGTTTGGTTCGCTCCATTTTGTATCCGTCGAGGCTCATCTACGCAGGCATTTATTCTTTTTTTATATACGCAATACGTAAATTAGATCATCAATCTTTCCAGTCCATTTTGTTGTTCGAATAACTCTTGATGCATTCATTATTTTTTCTATTTATCATTCATTATATTCTTATTTGTGAATTTCCTGCTTCCTGACTTTTATATTCATCAGTCTTTATTAATTTTACTTTGTCAGCCCTTAAACTGGACTAAATCTAGCACAATGTTTATAATATCTACACTTTCGGTATATCTATTACAATATGTCACAAAACTTATGTTTCTTTAACCTGAAATTTAATTGTGAGTTCTATGTAACAGCTCTCAAAACTTTCCAACCATTTTACTAAAAACTTTCACCAGTATTTGGATAAACTAATGATTTATTGTGAGTTAGTTCACTCATCGATCTATATACATACTTCTGTTGAACATAGTTCGACATTTCAACGAACGAGATCACACACTTTTCCCTTATCAGGAAGAAACTTTTTTCTTCATCCTTCAAAATCTGTGAACTTGTATTTTCTGATAGAAAAGGGTTTCTGTGTTTGAACTTTCCATTTCGGTATAGTTTCTTTTCAGACAAATGTTCTTCCTGATTCCTGATTTTATCAACGAATAAAAATGTGTACTTCCGGAATGTCTACGGTAGGATAGTTTACTCAAACATTGTACGAAAAACTAAATTCTGTTTAATTAGGAGAAACCAAGACATAAAATAGCATTGCTTCATAATGATAAACTCATTCCTCACTTACGTCTTAGGTTGACTTAACCTAACTCATGAAAAATCCAGAAATTTTTTTCGAAAATTTATTACACGTACGCTTGTATTAGATCTCGTATAAATTATATATGTTAGCATATGTTCCAGTTCACAGTGGAATGCAAAGCAATGGTGACAGGCGGTGCGATGTCTATTCAACATCCTAATTCATCACAGAATGTGCTTCGTGCTCGCCGTGGCGTGATACGAATGCTAATCGTGATAGTACTTACATTTGCCGTATGTAACCTACCCTTTCATGCAAGGAAAATGTGGCAATACTGGTCTTCAGGGTACGTATATAATTGTATTAATGATTTACCCTACAACAACGAAGGGTGTCAACAAAATTCTACAATTTCTGTTACAGTACGCATAGAATAATATAGTAACGCAATATTTTATATAATACTGAATCACAACTGCTCATAATTCTGTATAATTTTCATTAAGAAATTGCTTATTAAATATTTTTAACAGATTAAATCTTCACAGCCTATGAAAGACTGCAGATCAAAGCATTCTATTAATAAATATTACGTTCTATATTTTCTGTATCATATATTTTGACCGAATAATTAATACTTCAGTTGAGTATAAAAAAACACTGTTTTACATGACGAATCAAGGTATATAGACATTAATGAAAGGTTGAAATTAATTGCCAACATTACAGAGAATTTCAAAACGGGAGATTATTTTATAAAAACGTTATCAAAGGAATTCATTATTCGTCTCAGTAGTCAGATATGTATATTTTCTTTTCATTAAAAATATATCATTTTGAAAACCTAATTTCATTCAACAATGTTTTTTTTGTTTTAGCTTCAGATTTTTTATTTCTGTATTATAAAATATTGTGACATATTTTATAAGTTATATGTCATAACCTCACAATTTGATTTTAAATGTCAAAATCTTGTTTCTATAGTTCGATGAGGATGTTAAGTGGATGAAACACTGTCTAACAATGGTATTTATTGTTGAACAGGTACAGTGGTGCAAGTGATTTCAGCACATTATTCACACCGCTCACATTTCTGATCACATATTTCAACTCGGGAGTGAATCCGTTGCTATATGCTTTCCTCTCGAGGAACTTCCGAAGGTAAGATAACACCATATTTACTTATCTAACTCAATATAAGCAAAAGTTCAACGTGATGATAAATAATTCTTGCGTTTCATATTGAAACATAATTTTTTAAAGCATGTCTTGAACTTGAAAAAAAATGTCTTTATTTATTAAAGAATAAAATAGAATATATGTACATGTACACGTACATGTTAATCAATTGTGTCATTGTCAACAACGTAATGTTAATAAAATTTTCAATTCTATGTACAAATTTTATTTTTAAAGACAGTAAATGTGTATAAATGCAGATATGTATCTTAGCGATAGCCTTCAAGTATTCTGACGTTTCATATATGGAACGAAATCTCCTACATTAACATTGTCACAATTCTCTTTTTCTCTCTCTGGAATTTCCTCTTTAATTTCCTGAATTACGTTTTCGTTGCTTTTATCAGATCCATGACACTTTTCACACAACGTTCGCCAACACGGTTTTATCAAAGAAAGTTTAATAACATAATGTAGATCAAATAGAATGAAATCTTATCTGATGGTTAAACAATTTTTAAATATTTAGAATTAATACATTATATCGAATTTCAAAAAACCCCTTTAATATGATAAATATTAATTTGAAATAGACAGTTTATAAATAAAAAACACTGTTAATAAATTCACTTTTTTAATCTTGCGCGTAATTTGTCTGTAATTTACTGCAAGATAATCCCTCCATTTACGCGCATAATTGGCTCCAAGAAAATAAACCGCGAAAATGGAGCCATACATTTAACTCATAAAAATGTTCAATTTATATCTAGTCTATGCAAATTTGTAAGCTATGTTAAACAGAATTCGAGTAAATGAAAAAATTGCAAGTATTTATAATTATTTCCCTGATATTTCGTTAAATATATTTACATTAGTTTGATTGAACTCATTGATAATTTTTAACTCTTCATTATTTAATTAAATACTGTCACCACATTTCTACTACATATTTAATTCTGAAAAGTTACATAATTTTTTTAACGTCTGATGCAATAAATTCGTTTTCACATTAAAAATATCAAGGGAAAATACATTATCGTATTTAAGGAGTTAGAGTTCTGTAAAAATTTAATCAAACGTCTGCTACGAGCCTGCAATATATAAATATAACGTCCCGAGAATTTTAGAAAGAGAAAAAAGTAGAAAAATTTTACATACAAATTAAAAATATAATTTCATCTGCAAGAGCATCGTACACATTCCTCAATTATATCTAAGTTTAACGTGATATTAATATTGAAAATAAAATTAATTTAGTGCATATATTTTAGTCATCACTTTAATATTTAAATAATATCCAAAATAAATTCGTCATCGATTTATGCACACGAAGTTTAATTTGAGTAATCAATGATTCTAAATTTGTTCTGATTCCAAAAATAATCTGCGTCTTAGACATCAGACATTAGAGTAATGTTTGTAAAGAATTACGTAGAATATTTTTACTACACAATTGCATATGCATTTTTAATGCTAAATCATTAAATTTCACGCAAATATATAAAGAAAACAAGTCTATAATGGTAGCATGGAAAATTGCCGTGAAATGAACACTACATCGAGTCATAATGAACAGCATGTCTGTTATGTTATTTGATTACCCCTAGCAACACAGTGACGTAAAACAAAATATAAAGCGAAACATCACCCACGTCGAGAACGTGGTTTTTCTACTGCACGAACCATAACCTAGTTTTTGATGGCTAAATAAAAATAACTACAGTAACATGTGTCAAACACCGAATAACATAATAATTTGCAACATTTTATGTCACTTTTAATAGATTTCTTACTTGCGAAATATCTAAACGACTTGAAATTTTGACGGCACGACTCGACAACTAACACACTTCGAGTCGCGCACGTCACTTACGTTAGGAATTTAGCCGAATATGTTCTTACTGAACTGTAACATTTTCAGATCTCTACTCATGATGTTAATGGAACAACGCATCATCAAATTGGACGCGTTCTTTGAACATCACCCGTTGTATTTAGGCAAGTTCTCGAACTTAAGTAGAGATAGAAATATTATAGTACTTACTACGTAGTTCATATCTCTTTTCTGCTCTAATCTGCTGTCTTAGTATATGTCCGTCATAAACCTAATCATCTTTTCCGAGATATTTGCGCACGAATAGAAAAAACGAATGCTTTACCGTTGAGGTGAACGCAAGATCAAACAAATATGACAGAAGCAGGAGGACATAAAATTTTCTTTCTATTTGTATAGGATATTATATAGTACTTGAGTGAAAAACATTTGTTTACATATAAAGTAGAACGTCAAGAGAGTATGTCTGGCCATCTGTACATTATTAAATATTCCCTAGAAACGTATGATAGATTTTAATAAAACTAAAACCTTTGACAGCAAATGGTACCTACTAGGTTTAAATGACAAGTGAAATTCATAAAAAATTCATTTCAAATGTAACTAATTTTAACTTAAAGCTTTAAAATCATATTAACACCGTGTTTCGATCTGAAACAATGAATTCTCTTGAATAAAATGTTTTCAATATGATGAGATGTACGCATTGATAATTTAACTGAAATATAGGGTGGCACGGCTATATAAAGTTTCAAAACTGATGCTTTGTGTAATTTAATGTTGAATTTGTAAAATATTTTGACGAGTTTGTTCGTATCGCGCAAGGGTGTTAAGTTTGAAGACTTTTATTATTCAAAATCACATTAGCAGTAAAAAAAGCAATATTCGGCATCTGCCATTTATTGCAAATATATATTTATAGTTTAAACAAACCTATGCTTCAGTTTCCTATCTTTTTAATACCTCGTTTATTTTTGGATTTAGAACTCATATATTCGCAAACAATATACCTCGTATAATTGAAGTAATATTTCCTTTTAATGGAACCACATTTGCTGGCAATGGGATAATAACATAACATGCAAGCGTGTACGATTTTAATTTCATGCTGCATGCGCCCGCAAATTAACACGTTGCTAAGTTTGACATAATTTATTAAAATGTTCACATATTTTCTACGACGTTTCTATCATTAACACGAACGTTTTGTTGACAATGACGCATATTGACACGTTTCTAATTAGAGTAAACACAAGTTTGACACATTTACCAAAGGGTAAATTAATATGAACGCTACAGAAACTTGTGTTCATAACCTAACTAACTAGGCATGTTAAATTAGTCTTATTTGAAGTTGCAAGTAATACAACTTCATAACTTTGCATTGAAATATAAGTTATCTAATTCCCCTACAGATCTATAGACGTCACTACTGGTTTCAAATGTCCTGAGTTACAAGTTGTACTTTGATTGGAATCATTTTGCTATCTTGCCAGTGTCTATAACTAATTTTAATTTGAATATTATTCAAATTGTTACATCATTGTATCAGCTTTCTAGTCTAGTAATAATTAGTTCTAGAACTTTCGTATGCATAATAACCAATGGAAATTTACTTCAAATATTAAATTTCCTTGCTTCGTTATTAGAAATTTACATTCATATAACAGATATTATTATATATTAGTTGAACCTATTTACTCAAGTATTTTATTTGTAATTGATAGAAGATTCAAAAATCCTGTACATTTTTTTCATTATTTCTTTCATATTTAATTGTCAATTTAAGTGGAGTGTTTCAAATTATTTTTAGATATTTTTATCTCATAAAAATACACGTGTATAAAATGAATAATATGCCTTTGTGAATAGATTCAAATAATGAATAAATGTAAAACAGAAAATTCAATTTAATTCTATATTCATCTCCTTCAGCTTCAAATACTTCAATGGATTTAGCTTTAATTCGAAAATAATCATGGACTGTTATTTTCTTACTGATACGAGTTATAGTATATTCCAAAATAATTGCATATGACTCCTGAAGACCCTCACAGCAAACGGTTTCTTAAGCGGAGTTAAAAATATTAGGCCGTAATTACAATTTTCACTTTTCAATATTCAAAATGTTTGTTGTAAATATATCGCTAATCGCTACATTCTGCCTTGAAATTATTTAATGCCAGTATGATGTACAAGTAGCAAAACATCCCGCAGTGATGGGTGGGGCCCACTCATTACGTAGCCAAGTCAATGTGCAATTATTTTGAAACGTACTATACGAACATTATAACAAAAATGGGAAAATATGTTTGGAATATGAAGTTTGGCAAACTTCTTCATGTTTATCATTCTAAATGTGTAACTTCTTGTCTTCAGAGGCATGCGGGAAATCCTGATATGCTCCGTGCGTGGCTCCTCTTCAAGACGGCCGCCAAGTCACAAGTTCTACAACAATACACCACCTGCTAGGGACCTTACAGGTGGCGGTGGTTGTGGCCTACTTAACCGACAGGCCAGTAGCAAATCCAATTACAAAGCAAACAGCACTACGATTACTTTTTTCAACAATGCCACAAGTGACGATTACAGCAACGAAGTGTAAAAGCGAATGTCGTAGTAGAAACACAGAACTTATAAAACTGATGACTGATGTTTCAATGTTATATGTTACATAAATGTTTGTTTTTTACATATTTTCCATGTGTAATTAAATATTTAACCTGTATTGTATCATTGCTGATGCAGGTTAGAATTGAATGTGGGTCGAAAATTTAATTGATTCCACGACTTGTGTGTATAGTATGTTCACACTTCATTTTACTGACTTTTTATTGTGTAATGATTAATTTATTGACGGTGCTCTATCCAAACAATACAATAACTTACTATCTACTGAAATATTTCACAGAATTTCTTTTATTACGATATAGCACCCCCTAATAAACTAATCATTACAAAGTAAAAAGTCAGCAATACAATATGTGAACAGACTATAACATTCGGAACGGGTGCAATATCAGCTGAATTATATACATATGTGATTGCGCATGTTAAAAACATGAAAGATTCATTGTTATTATGAAGGATGTTACACAAATATGTATTCTATTTATAGGGAAATTCACAAAAGACAATTACATTGGAAACAATATCATTGCTTGTCTATTGTTATAAATAACAATTGAAAAAGGACTTGATGTTATGTCATTATCATTTTGTTTTAATCCTTTTGTGAATTCAATTGTTTGTTAAATGTAAATAAAGAAGGGAGCGTTGTTGCATAGCATAAGTAGTGTTCATTCTTCATGAAATATTGTATATGTCATTTAGAATTTACCATCTTCAAATATGTATGTACATATATGTATAATCAGTAATTCCTATGATTATTTCTAGTCATCCGTAATATTTGTGTTTTACATTTCAGATTATTTATTTATGAAAAAAACAAAATGAATGTGTGCCATTCCAAATATAATTTTATTATATTTAAAATAACAAATATCAAACAAAATATCATTATCAGTATTGTGAAATGTAAGTAAACATAGTCACTTATATTTTTTTAAATGCAGGATGAAAATTTAAGCAATGTTTTAATTTTAACGTTTTCAAAATGGAAACAAGTAACTTAAGGCTGTAATGTAGAAGAGAAACACAAGTGATAATTAAAGAATATAATAATCATGAGAATGTATACTAAACGGCTCAGGGAAGATATATTTTTATGTATATGAAAGCTACTGTCAATAATCTTACAATAAAACTTAAATAAAACCACGTTCTGAATACGCTTTTAAATTTTAATTATTCTCTGCTTCATACGCAACTAAATTATTGAAATAGTTTGCTAAATGTGATTTAGAGAAATTCTGTATAGTTTCTGAGTAAGTTAGAAAGCAAATTTGAATATTTGTAGCTACATTACTGCCTTAAAAAAGTAACGAAATTCAGAATAGAAATATCAAAAATATAGTGTAAACATACATAGAATGCAATGAATAACATATATCATGAAAATAGTATTGTATAATGGTTTAATTTTATAAGATATAAAGTGTTAAAATTATTTTTTTATTAATATAACTTATGTAGATATTATTTCTTGCTTTCCTCTGTGTCTGTAATAAAATATTTATATGCGGTTTGTTGAAAAAAAGACAAAACATGAGTTTATTGATGATTTTTAAAGAGATTTATATGTAATGTCCATAAGAAATAAATGTGAAAATAAAGTACGGTGTAATAATTTGCTAAACAAGGTGCAACAACGAATATATAGTGTATTTCAAAATAAACCCATCACTTAATAATTAAATATACAGTTATTTTGAAACATACTTTACATCTGCTTAAATTGTATCTGTGAAACACATTAGCATTAGCAGTCAAGTAATTATCTGTGTATATTTTCCTACCATGCAATATTTGTAAAACAAATTGGTTTATAAAGCTGTTTTTTCATTGGTACTTGTCAGTTATTCTATCTCTGAAATTACAACATTGCCAATTTCAAAACTGGTGTGCATGTTTTGTATAAAATTCATGTACATTTTTGCTTGATTATTGACGTTTATTTCGTCAGCAGTAAAGAGTATATATGAAGAAGGATAAAATAAATGAATAAAAACACTGTTTAGAAATGTACTATGATCATTTTTATTATTGTTTCTAAACATTTACACGTGTTAGTCTACGGTTTTTGAGTGACAAGTTATTTCAATTTCAAACAACACATATTCTGCAAATTGTAAGCTGCCTATGCACATCTAAATAGCTAAATCATAAAATTAAATAAATAAATTTGTTTTTGTTTATAAAAATTCCTGAAGGAACTTTATACATTCATATACAAATGAAACATTATCATCATCATCGTCATATGAATAATTATAACTATGTATATATATATCAAATTTAATATGAACTGGGGTACAATTAGTATGCCAATAGTTAATACATTGTATGTATCAATATGTACGCATGTACGCCAACATCCTCAAATATTCCACGTAGAATACACAAGTACCTACATATCTCACAAACATAAATATATACACTACAACAATATCAAATAAACAAACTGTTGACAAAATAAAAAATCTACTTAATCACCTTTAGTAGATGTCATCAATCAGAAATGACTCACGTCAATTAGTCTAGAACACAACACAACCATAAATATTATATCTCTCTCTCTCTCTCTGTACAAATAATAAAAAATAAAATTTCATATATTATTTAATATACAACAAAATGTAAACAGATTTTCATACTTATACTTATATAACCAGAGTATGTAATTGTGTATTCTACACTGAAGACAATATAACATACACATAAACTTAACTTTAATCCATCATTATGCCAGAGTAACATAAAAATAAAAACTATTGTTGCTCTAACGAATAATGTCTGGAACGTTTCCATAAATTCTTAAAGAATCCTTTCTTCTTTTGTCCCTCTTCATCTGTAACAAAAGAAACTAGCATGTTTATTCCAGTCGAGACATCTGTTATTATTCTCCTTATACCAGATGACATGTGTGAATAAGCATGGTATGTGCCAGTCATAATGTTGCAAACATTTACTAATCATATGTGTGACAATCATCAATGAGAAAGCTAGTCAAACAGTAAAATTCAAACTTCAGTTAACCAACATACATACATGTAGTATCTTTTAACTGAAGTTTTATCAGAAGTAAGTACATTATGATATGTTAAGCAATAAAACTCCTGTGGTTTTAATATGACAGTTGTACTTGTGTACGAAGGATATTATCTGTAAATCTAGTACTGATTATAAATGATTTTAATTGATATATTCTGTACCTGAATATAAGCAACATTGTCTGTTTAAACTTCGATACACTTTATCTTATTTCAAATATTTACTAAATAAAAACAATGTACTTCAAATATGACGTACAGATATATCCGCGTGCATATAAACTTTTTAAGGTTAGATTGGGTGAGATGACAGCTGGTGTGCAAGCATAACTGATGCTACAGTTGTTAATAACGAAAAGAATAGAACAGATAAGTACACCAGGTATTGTCGTCGGATGGTGAGGCTTCAAATACCGGTGAAGGAGAGCATAGATGTGATACTCAGACAAGTGACGATTCACCGAAATGGACGAATTGGAATGCTGTATCCTGAGGACAGAGCTTTCGACGACAAAACACACAGCCTCACCCACCGTAACACAAATTATAACAGCCACAAAAACATCACAAACATATACATTTAATAATGTTACAAGTCAACACTATTTATTTGCTAGTGAATAAATTAAAATAAAAGGAATGATTATATGAAATAAATTCGTTTTATATCTTGATAAACAAAAACAAAAACAAATTAGTTTAAACTTAAAAAACAAATCAATTTATAACAGATCATTTCATGAGTACAATACAGCTATAGATAATATTATATTACTTTAGCTTTAGATAAAGCAAATTACTGATTAAATTGATACTGATATAGGTACAATTTCAGTAAGCATTACTTATGAAATGACCTAATATAAAAGTATAACTGAAAAATATTTATTGAAGATGTCATATTGGATAATATCTGAAGTCTGGGATAAAATGTAACTTTGAAAAAAATAATACAATTACTTCCTGTATTCCAGATTTCAGATGTCAGCCTGTATATATGATAAGTATAGAAATTACTATAGATTTTATATAAAGCACACAATAATCTACAGTATCACACACGTATATTCTACATATAAATTACTTACTGTTCGATGAATTATTTGAAGGAGGTACTTGTTCTTTATCTTTCTTTGATTCCTTTCCATTATTTCCTAAAAGAGAAACAACATTCATTAGTACATATTAGATACACGGTATACAATTCTGCATTTGTACTGATGATATAAACCTTTTCTAATCAGTAGACTGGTGACTCTTCGCAATGCTTCGCGGGGCGACCTCTGGAAGAACTTCGGTGTAAGGTTAGGCGGCAAGGTAAGTGGCTTTCTGGAGCCTCCATCCCACGGATTATGTCCATGACTTGGCGTAAGACGATCCAGGTGCTCTATGGATGCTGGTCGTGGGTTTCTGTGTCGTGGATACCAACCTCTACCCGGCCCACCAGCCAAACGCAACAATTCAGCACCGACCAGTGCCTGTTCTAGATTACTGTTTGACATACCGCGCCTAAACATACAAAAAAAAAATACTAATACATCTATTACCTTTAATACAATACTGTATGTTGCTACATACTACAAATATTGATACACTTATAATAAAGTAAAACATCTTACCTGTATGATGAACCAGTGGACATAGTGCCCAATGTATTCAGTGTTCCCATTGTACTGCTCTGTCTCGGTGTAGTCCTATGCCCCATACCCGGCACATCTGGAGCCCTACGGTGCGGTGTCCGCGGTATATCGCATCCACGTGCAAAGATCGGCGTCTCCGGCAACGAACACGACGTCTGCATATGTCTCTCTTCCCGTGGACTAGGACACGAGCGTTTAGAATTAAATGTTCGCCGCTTCGTTCCGGGCAAATCTGTTGGCAATGTTCGTCGTTCCGGAGCAGTCATCCGGCTGGAACTATTGAGTATATTATTCCTCTTTCCCCTGCCTATACCGCCGTCCATGGAGCGAGTCTTCAGACTGTTTGTTATGGGTTCCCGGTGCGGTGGAACGGCTGGCGGTTCTTTGTTTCTGCCCGTTGATTCACTGGGCATAACTGGAAGTGTATCCGCTCTGGTCTTAACCTGAATCGGATGTAAGATCTCCGAGTACTCGTCATCGTCCTCCTCAACTGGCGACGGAGGCAGCGGAGGAAAATCATGCTGAATCACTTCGACCTTTACAGGGAAATCAGCAGAAGTTGAACTTGGCATTGGTCTTTCAATTCGTTCACTATGATGCGAAAGTAACATTTCTTTAGCACTCTCTGATTTCTGAATACCATTGCGTTTATGCGCGTACGCTTGCTGTCTAATATCTGGATGATCCGGTTTAATGTAATTCTCAATCTGTATGTCATTGTGTTTATCAATGGAATTGCTTCTCGGCTTCTCATCTTTTGGAACATTTGTAAATACATCGATATCGCGTCGTTCCAGCAACTGGCTGATGTTACGTTCGATCTTACGCAATGGCGATATCTCTGCACTAGTCTGCCGAGGACTTTCAACATCTTCTTCCTCTTCAACAGTGACTGCCAGTTCTCTTCGTGGAGTATACTCTTCAGCAGATAGTGTAGGCAGTGAAACAACCCGCACTAGAGGTGATTTAGGGCTTGTAAAGTCTGTTGTAGCCTCGTTCAGAGGCTCGTACGATTCAATAACGCCCTCTTTCACCAGAGACTTGATGTTATCGAATGTAGTGCTGTGCTTTTTAAAGTCTACACCAGACTTACTCTGCGGTGTGCTACATCTAGAGCTAAGCTCAGTACTTAGTCTGGACGGGGAATTCAGTTCTTCACTTAAATGCTTCGAGTTGTTCAAGTCCAAGCTGTATCTGGACTTGGGCGAGTTGAGCTCTTGGCTCAACCGGGACTGAGGAGTACTCAGATCAATACTGTAACGAGAATTCGGTGTGTGTAACTCGCGACTCAATCTAGAGTTCAGATCGGTACTGAATCGGGAATGTGTCAAGCTCAAATCGGAACTTAAACGGGAATTCAGTGATGAATTCGAATTGATAACGGGTTTGCGTTCTTTTCGTCCACGACGGATCACATAAGTGCCACTTCCGTTCAGATCGGCAGTATGCAGTTCTTCCGGTAGGATAACCGGTTCGTCTGAGTCAGAGTATGGTGAGACAACTTCATCTTCTGTACTGCATGGCGGTGGTTCTGGCCAGTCGTCTAGTTCTTTTAACCTGTTCGGAATTGAACTGGTACTGGAGTGTGAATGTTCTCCTGATCGTCTTCTTCTGCGACCGACTACTTTAGTGCTTCCCGGCGTCAGTAGAGGATCCTCCTGGTCTAAAGGCACCTCCCAGGCGATGCTACTTCTCTTGTTGCAGACTGGAGGCGGTGGTGGTAGCATTTCCTCCAGGGAATCATCTGAGAATCGTTCATCATCGGCTAGTTCACTTAATGGACGTAGTCCGGCGGCTGGTTCTTCCATGTCGCTGGACAGGTTGTCCTCGCTGCTGCGACGTCGTACTTCACGGTGACGTTCGATGACCGTCGGGACGGTACGGGGTGGAACACGCGTCGGTGAGGTGATTGGATGGACGCCATGAGTGAATGGTAGACT
Organism: Calosoma granatense; assembly: GCA_022063505.1. NCBI lineage: Eukaryota > Metazoa > Arthropoda > Insecta > Coleoptera > Carabidae > Calosoma > Calosoma granatense. Next base: position 1,499,475 of record JAGJTL010000057.1, read on the forward strand.
ACCGTAACGGTAGCCGGGAGGTGGAGGGGCCGGATGTAGACGGAAGTTGTTAGATTCTTGGTTCTCCCAGCCATATGGACGTTGATGACGGGTTTTTGGCTAGAAGAGATAAATATACGTTATTGAAAAGATAATGTACATTTATTGAATGATACTTCTGTACTGTGTACAGATACTTACAAGAGTTGTTTGTGTGGCAGTGTGTCTTGGTATGACTTGACCGTTGACGATATGTCCTATGTCAGTGTTACGTGGCTGGCGTACAGGGACGGTTGGTATTACTGGTACAACAGTTTGATTCTGCGCACGCATTCTACGGCTACTATTTCTCTTTGCCGAGTTTGCTGGCGAAACTCTGAAAAAAGAATATCAAGTTAGTTCACAAAAGGAATCATCTATAACTATTTTATAATTTTGTTAAATCCTTATTCAAAACTGTAAATATATTTGCAAATACAGCATGTGTTTGTAAATCAGTATTTGTATATTGCGTGTTAACTTGTAATTAGTAAGATAAAACGACAAACAGGATACAGAATCACAATTAACTACATCGTGTTCAACATATTAATTTTATAGCTATCCGATACGATAATATTACACAAGACATAATTTGTATTAAACACAAATTACAAATTACTTTTGGTTATCTCCACTGAAGCAATGCTTGTGGCATTTATGCAAAATTCCAAGAAAAAAATATAAATATTGAATATACCATGTATAAAAAATTTAAATAATATCAGCCATACAGAGATCGTGTTTAATGGTGGAATATTTCATTTAAAAGATAAATAAAAAAGTAATAAATGTGTTTAAGAAGATATATAAGAATGAATAATGGCTACTGTCAATAATTTAATCGATTATATCCTGTTCGCACAACACAATAATTTTATAGCTATCCGGTGTATGACACTGGAGATACTTTATATTAAATTACTTCAGATTATGGTTTATGAACCGCTGTGTGTGGTATAGAATATCTAAGATAAAAGATTACAACAAAATATACAAAACAAATCAAGCAAAAATAATCACTATATAACGAATTCTGCACGTTGTTGATCAAGAAGAAAAAATAATAACAACACTATTTTTTCATTTGTATCCTGTTCTAAATGCTTTAGAATCTAAAGCATTCAATATTCTTTTAAAGTTTAGAAGAATATACTCGTATAGTACTTGCAACAGAAATATACATATTTGTAAATGAATTTTTCGAACTGAATTTAACTAAATTGTAAGTTTCTTAAGATATTAGCATACATGATCATTATTCGCTTTGAAGAAGAAGAAATATAATGTAAGGTTATTCACCTGGGGAGTAGTGTAGCAATTAGTCTCTCCGCTTCTTCAGGTGGCGGTGGAAAATCATGTGGATCTCCATTAGGTGGAGAGGCCTCCTGGTGAACTGTCACCTCTGTCACTGGTTTAAAACTCAAAGCAAACTTTGCTTTCCGTCCATTCATACTCATGTATCCATCATCCTCTGACTGGTGTCCACCTAGAGATGGACTCTCGTCTTCTGGAGTAGACGACACGTTACCTGGAATGTTGTTCGTGGCTTCCATCACTGCAGTTGGTCCAACAATTTGTTGTATCTACAGATACGTATGTATTATCAATCGATGTTTTTATCAACGTTACTAATAACAAACACAGATACGATGAATTACTGAGAATTTTCATTTTAATCTTAAAATAAAGTTTGCTATAACAAATAGAACGTATCATTTGCATTTGACAGCAAAAATCTTTGTGAAATTTATTATAGAATATACTTTAATTTATCATAAAAGATGGAAGTACTCCTTGGAAATAGTATCTATAATTTCAATTACGTTCAAAAAGAAATATTACATATTAATTTAGTAAAATGGTGCAACAAAACTCAGTGATTTACTTGAATATGTTGATGTTCTACTTGTAGATTAGAGACAGATTAATTCTAGAATCCAATCACGTTTTCTAATAATCTGATCGTTCCTAATTAAGAGCAGGAGATAACATCTAACTAGATTTCCTGTTTAATTATACATATATTAACCTAATATTAGCCTTAATTTAAAACCTTAAAGCCTTATACTTGTTTCTCAAAAAGCCTCGTAATTTCCTTGCTTATATTTAGATACAATTCTTTACAATATTAGTAAGTAAATATTTCAAAAATATTATCTAAAAATTTTACATAAAATTTATATCGTTATTATTTCTCTAAATAATTGGACTTACATTCTGAACTTGATTAGCATTTTCCATATCATCAAACTCGGACAGGACTCGATCCAGTAATTCAATGGAACTCTGTACATCGTCACCTCCTCTGTAACAATAAGAAATCAAACATTAGCATTATAATATGAACACATATCTGTGAATTCGTATACAATTACATTGTAGTTCACATTTACAGTGTTTGTAAGGTTCAAGGTTAAATCTACGTATCGCCTACTAGATGTACAAGTCAGTATAAGATTTTTATTACATTTTATGACTGCATTATACAAGGGCGTCTATAAGAACATATGTGTTCAATGTTGCAGGATGTACGGTTTTTATGGCCGTCATAAGAAATGCATATTATACGGCTCTAACGAAACCGAGAGTTGTGGGATCTTAAAATGTTATAAAAGACAAGGATGACTTTATAATATTTCTTACAAACTGAACTGACTTTATATTCAAGGTTCTAGAACAATTTATTAACAAACTTAATAAAGAGATGATCTCAGAATTTGTAATCCGTTTAAACACGAATATACGACGACTTGTTATTTTTTCATTAATAATTTTGAAATTATACTATTAAGAAAACTATTGTTTAAATCTCAAACATAACGAGAATACCACTGTCTAATTTTTACTATATGTTGTTACAGAAAATAAGAGTGCACATTTAAAAAATAACCCGTAAAATATTACGTTCGGTTTTATCTTGCAACACCCTGTATAATTTGCAATACAAAACATCTCAGATTATTTCAATACACCATTTTTGACTAACAAATGATATAAAATGTACTACGTTTCCCATTTGTCTAAGGTATTAACTTATATTTGAGTTTAAATGCCATTACTATAGAATACAGTTCATTAATATTTCTTCCATAAACTATTTTAAACAGTGTACATTCGATAAAAATAACAATATTATCAAAGATATTTGTATTATCGCACATTGTTCGATACTTCAATTGCTAAAATCATCATTTCTTTTTGTAATATAATATTTTCTAGTTCAAGTAACACCTGAATCATCATTTATATTATAGCATCCAGTTAGCAATCTTAGATCTATAAAGTACGAAAATAGATATAGCAAGCGTGGAAGAAAACTAAGAAAAAGAAACTTGTATTAAGAATGAAGAAGAGAATCAATTTACTGTGTGATGAATGGGACTAGTTTAGTGAAAGACTAGCGATAACAAACTTAACGGATCATTAATCCCGGATAAATTGAATCAAAGATGCTTGAAATGTATGTCTATGTAAGTAATCTTCCTTCTAATACAACGACAACTTATTCTCTAACAATCATTATCTCTCTCTCTCTCTCTCTCTCTCTATGTATATATATATATATATATATATGTGTGTATGTGTGTGTGACAATGATT
>JAGJTL010000057.1:1515880-1537777 GCA_022063505.1 Calosoma granatense
CCCCCCGCCATAATGAAATCCTGAAATTTAATTACAGAACTGAAACTTTGCGCGCAGTTGCTCTGACATTGAAATGCACTATTGATTGCATCCGATATCACTCTGTGACTTTATTTACGTCGGTGCTTTTGTATGAAGATAATTGATTCCAACTTCATTAACTAAACATGTACTTGCACAACGTATTGTTTCTAGATTAAATTGTTTAAATACTAAAATCTCAATAGAAGTCTTCGATTTACTTCACCTACACTTACGAAAATTCAACTTCACGTCGTTTTGAAGGTAACCAGCTGATCTTCGAATTGCGTTACCAGTTTCACATGTGTGTACTTTACATTTACATACGTCTAAATTTTAGTATCTAGAACACTTTCTTTGTTTTTTTATAACTAACCCACAGAAATATATAAGAAATTTAATTTTTCTAGAATTTTATTCGAATACTATATTATTATATTTCGCATATGCAAAAAACACATCCGTTTTTTAAAAAACGAGTTCTGTACCTGTCATAAATCAAATAAGAAAAATTACAAACAAAATAATACAAACATACATAAGAGATTAAATTCTGTGCTTGCCGTATACAAGACCTCTCGAATATTTTATCATTTTCACAAAACACACATACGCCATATGGCTATTGAATAAAAACCTTCGTTTGTGATAACATTTGACCTTTTCACTTTGCGCAAATACATTTTTATCCTCTTGTATGAACTTGTTTGTTTTCTAATAAACCATGTACATGCGTGTCAATGGACAGCTTAACTCCTTGTATATACCTATGTATGCATATATTGACTAGTATGTATATGTTTTTCCTAAGTTAGTGTTGATGTTATCGATCTAGAATGTTGTGTGAATTCAGGTTAAGCGAATTCAGTCCACAGCACATAGAGAGAGAGAAAGAGAAGACTAAACCAGTCCAGACTCCATATATTGGAATTTATCCTGTTAGCCGTTACGTGCTAGAAATTATAAAGGCGTTGAATGGCGTCCCCGTGATCCTTTATATAACGGTCTTACAGGACACACCTGAATATGCATTGTGTTACGTGAGCGCGTGTAGCCTGGACATTATTGCCGCGGTACGACGGTTGACTTATAAACCGACCTGTGAACCAAAACGTGACTTAGCTACTGCTAAATATTACTCCTACACAACCAGCGCACACGCACAGCTATAAATGAATATTTACAGCGGTTTAACTATTTCATATACAACATAATGTATGCAAAGCTGCAAATGTTATAATAAAGTCGGATGGATTATATTACAGAATATGTATTTTCTTATTCCTGGCATTGAACAAAATCTACAGAACACAGCGTTTATATGGAATTCTAGGCAGAATTGAAGTAAATGTGCATTGCTTAATTGTAAATCCGCATATGAGAATATAAGTTTAAACTAGTATATGATTAAACAGTCGACATCTTAGCCATTCCCGTTGTATATACAGAATCTAAGAGTGCATACATAAATAAATCAAATCAACAAATCACAGAAATTGTATAGCAGAATGCTGTTGGCTGCTATGCTATGGAAGACGTATAATAATTGGCATTAAATTGCTCGTAAGACACCGCATGGTACATTACATTTAACAGGGGGGGCGGAGCGAGCACAAGTTCTTAAAACTAACGATCTCTGCGATTAAATTTTAAACGAAAAAGAAAATATAAACACCTTATACCATTACGCGCTACTATACAATGTTAACGGTGTCGTGTAGCCGCAGTTAATTAAATAAACCGCCACCCGTTGGCGCTGCTTTCAGTCAGTATTCGATCTAAACCAGTAGCGTACAAGTGGGGTATTATTCGCTATAATAATAATTCCAATTATTATTATAGTGAGTAATATTGTAAATTTCCAATTATAAAGCTACGTTTATTCTTGATTAATTTTTATTACTTAATAATTGAGTAGAATTATAAATGACAGTTTCAGTGAAAGATTATAATGTGTCCCTTATTTATTTAGCATAGAGTACGCCTATGGAATTCAAGCTAGACAAGGTAATGGAAATTACAGCATGAAAATGAGCATTTCATGGTTTCGACATGCGGAAAGGTGCTAGTTAATAATTTCTAACATTAATTATGTGTTATGATCATTAGCGTATAGTGAAACATAACATATACATTACGTTACAGTTAGTTTTTGTATGGTACGTACTTTTGTATGTAGTTAATTAAATAAACGTGATATTTACTAAACAAATTTGTTGCTCATGATTATGAGGTGAAAATAGTTTCAGTTTCAAATATTATACATTGTATTGCTTAACTTAAGGTATATGTTTCAATAATATTCACTCAATTTTAAACAAAGTATTTGTATATTGGTGTTTTTATTGTATGGATATAACACCCTTCAATAAACTAATTAAAAGATAAAAAATCAAGAATATAAAATGTAAACGTACTATACGCGAACATACTACAAAAAAATCAATTTAATTTCAATGAAATTTCAGCAGAAAAAAATCCAATTTGATCGCAAGTAATTAGTAGATAATTGAAAAGCTATAATTTCATAAGTGAAACCTGAAAACCTCCTAATGAACCTTTCCGATCAGACTTGAATTGATAATTTCATTTTACACTCTTACATAAAAATATACTGTGTGCTGTTCAGAATGTAAGTACAGGTAGTTGTAGTAGTAGTAGACGGCAAAAATTGTGCTTTCCTGTCATAAAAAAGAGTTGTAATATGATTTACTCCAGGCGGGCACGATTAATTGGATACTTAATTATGGAACCACTAAATCAATCAAGTAGGCGAACGATGCTCACGATTCGATGCTCTCGTGTGCCGATCGAATCGTGTAATTTGATTGGTTGACAGTCGTGACCAATCAAGCGTTACGAATTATTAAATATCCTAGAATCGAATATAGATTTTTTATTATATCAATGGTACGTTGAATATTCGTTCAAAAATATATTAACATTATTTCCTTGTAGGATTTTTAAAAACGGAAAAATTAAATAGAAGTTTTAAATTTGGTTTATTTTTGCATGCCTTATTTACTTCTACTAATAAAAAAAAACTAATATCCACTAAGAATATACACTGAAAATAAATATAGAATATCAAGTAGGTAATGTTTGTTGCTTAAATTATATTAGAAATAAATGCGACGATTATTTTTCATCCATAGCCCACTGTTTTTACAACGATAACATCTCAACGCGCATTTGTCGGTTCATCAATCACTGGCAAGGCAACAAGACATTATAAATTTTGCAATCATCGCAGTAGGCTTTTGTTATACCATACATACACTCCCTGTGGTTCAATTCATTCAACAAGATATAGCACGTATTGAACTATACGTGTTTACCTGTGTGTGTGTCTATATAACAACATGTGTACCAGTGTGTGTGTGTGTGTATGCGAAGGATAATAATTCATCTTCATTAAAACAAAACTGCGGCTTGTTGCAGGTAAAAGCCGTTTTAAATTAATGATCAAGGTGGCTCTTTAAACGAAAGTGTTTTATTTTAAATAATTCACGTAGTAAACAAGGTAGAGAGGGTGGATTTTCTATCAGGTTTCTTGATTTATTACAGCTAAACTGAAAATGGTAATGCGTGTATTTGTTTAATTACTTACACACAACATGTGTGCCAAAAGTTTGTATAATTAATAAAACATTACTCCCGAACACATAATTGGTAAAACTGAGAAACTAAATATTGTATGCATTACAGAAATTCATAGTTTAGAGAAAATTGAAATGAAAGCTTTCAGTATTAGGACACAGAGAAGAGAAAAGTAGAACAGTTTTATAAAAAGCGCCTCTCCCTTTAATCATATCATGCGGGCCTAGCCTGTTCCGTTCTAAATTGATGTCTGTCTTATTAAAAAAAGTCCATATTCAATTTTGCTAAAACATGCAATATTTTAGCGCTTTGATGCTCCGTTCTAGAATTTGAAGGTACGAAATTCTTACCATAGGGGGCATTGTCAACTAAAAGAAGAAGAATTTTTTACATAATGACTCGCCTTTGGCAATGTTAGAAGTCCTACTCAACAACGATAGATATAAAAGCAAAGACTTTTTGATTTTTTTCTTAAAGTCTTAAAGACTCTTGTTTCTATACTCTGTCGGTATCTTGAAAGAGAACAACGGATGAGGAGTTGTACGAAGAAGTGCAATGAGATACAATGAGAGGAGGAGGTTAGTGAAGGAGGAGGTGGATACATGAAGGAAACCTGAAACAAAAGATACAAAGGGAACAAAAGATATTGACCGAAAAGAACATAGATAAAGAAAATATAGCAGCATCCATTAATTAGCGATGAGCGAACAATGAAATAGTTAGTTATAATTAGTCTCAATAAGTAATAAACCCTGTAGTTCATTTATATTGCTCTATCAGTACCTGTTTAATAAGCTTGATTAAATCAAATATAAAGAAATTGAAATAATGATTTCATAAAAAGGCATTCGAATAATTATCGTGGAAATTACCATTATATAGAGACTTTTGTCCAATATTCTAAATATTTCACTTGTATGGTATGTTTCAAAATAATTGCACATGACTCCTGAAGACCCACACAGCAAGAAGTTTCTTAAGCGGATTACAGGGGTAAAAGTATTGGATTCTATTTCCAATTTTTCACTATTCAATATTAAAAATATTTGTTGTAAATATACCCCTAATCACTACATTCTTCCTTAAAATTTCGGTAATACCACCCTGGATGTACAAGTAGCAAAACATCCCATTCATTATGAAGCCAGGGAAATGTGCAATTATTTTGAAATATACTATAACTCATAACATTGTATATATTTATCAATGATTTTCGCTATAGAAGAAAAAATTCTAGTAGTTTTCCCCTGTATATGAAATATACGATAAAAAATATCACTTTTTCCCCTGTGTAAAAATCTACAAAAAATTGAAACAAATTCATAAATTAGACCTTGTATATATAATACACAAATCACTGTTTTCCCCTCGGCCCAATGGAATATTGTTGACAGAGTAATGTCGCTTACAGGTGCTGGCACAGGGGCGTACTGATGGCAGTGTATCAGATATTGGATTGTTTTGTAAGCAGATCCAGTGCAGTTAGCTGTAGTGTAGCAAAAGTTCCGGTTGTTCATCCCCCCCCGCCGCGGGAGGGGAAGCAATCTCCCTTCCGTTTTAGTGACGTTATTTATACGTTGATCGTGACCAATAAGCAAACAGCAGGGGAACAGAGGTTGAACAGGCTGAATCCTGTTCTGTACAGTATAGTCATGTATGATGCAGGAACACACACTATACGCTTGTCACGTAAGCGAAACAGTGATTTCTATTTATATTTTATCATAATTACATATTGCAACATACCGAAGATGTAAATTTAATTCTGTTATAAATTAGTTTCTACATTTAAAGAAAAGCGAAACAGTGTTTAGCATTAATTGACATTAATTATGGAATTGATGGTTCAGATTGAGTCAACATTTAGTAGAAAATTAAAGCACAATACATATTTGTACAACGACTGACTGCATATTTCTCTTTTAGAAAAGCCATATAAAGTGGAAACTACAAGAAAATATTTCATAATTCCAAGGAGAATTTAACTCATAACAGACAATGATAAAAATTATACTACTGCAGAAAAATTACAGTCCTTTTACTTCTAAACAAATGTGTACACTATGAATTTTAAAATTTAAACCATAAACTGTACAATATCATTTCATCACCTGTATTTCTAAGAAAAAAACATACATTTTATACCAAGTGCTAAAATTTCTTGTTGTTGCTAATGTATGCAAGGTTTTATTTTGCAAATCATGCACAATGCTTTATGACACCAGCGTCAAATGTACAATGTGTTAAAAATAAACATTACGTTTTGAACATCTGGTGTTTTTGTTGAGAGAAGTATTCATGTGTAAGTACTCCAGTTTCTTAGAATTTCCGTACGTGTCGGTATATGTATACATGTACATAGAGATACAAGGTACCTGTATGTATGTTCTTACATGTGTGTATATGTATGTTATGTCATATGTTTACAGAAATACTACACTTTCACAGCCAACCGCGTTCAAATGGTACGATATTAAACTTACATCTGTCACCTCTGGTTTCATTAAATACACAGAATGTTTGACGGGGTACAGCTAAGCACAACGGTATGTACTCATATATGGTACTAATACCACATCATGCCATTCACTGAACGTATAACCTGATCGTACTTGCATTTAGAAACGGCAAACTTACGTCATCAGAAAAACAAAACCTGATCTTCACATACAGTAGACTAGCATTTAAACATTATGATTACATGTTAGAATCAATGTTCTAAACTCAACTACGTTCAACAATTACACTCTTTTCATCATCGTATCATCATAAATGTAAGTTTTGAATATAATATTATTTAACTACAATTTTCAATGTAAAATTCCCTTCACGACACAATCGTATATCTTCGATTTAGCTTTCTACAGATTAAACTCAACCTTTCCGAATGGAAACAGCCCCTGTAATATACGCCATTTCTAAATCGTCTGTAAGGAAGTCATTCGGACGGTCACGCAAAACCAATATCCCTCCCACACACACACACACCAAGTAGGGCAGGTATGGTTAGATGGTAGTCTATACCAGAATGGACCTGTTCAGTTCACCTTCGCGTGTCTATAAATTAAAAGAGCTTTTCAACGATAAGAAAGTCGATTCGATTTAAGGGGAACATTTCTCATTCTATCGTCATGGTAACGGATGCTATGACAGAAGCAAGGGGGACGCCTCTGCCAGAAAAAGTACCGATAGAATTCCAAATGAAAAACCATACCATAGTGTCGAAATCTCCTTTCAATAGTCTTTGCAGAAGAAGCGGACAAGGACTATGAACAAAGAATATACACACCTAATAGGTATCAGAAGATTGGAAAAGAATGTTTGCTATTGTTTGGAATTGGATAACTCACAGTGACTGAACGATTGGGGAAATTATTTTGATGAAAAAATATCTGTCATGTTTATTTCATATATTTTGCAATCTTGCGATGATATCGAGATAAGAATCAGAATGGTATTTTCATATTTTTTTTTTAAGGATTTTTTCGACATTCCCAAAAACAGTGAATCTACTAACATGAAGTGCTTATACCAAGATTTTTAACACTTTGACTGCTGTGTGTATACATTTGGATACACATCATAGTGGGTCTTGCCTTTAAGAAAATCGGCCGCGGCAGTTAAAGTGTTGTTAAATCACATTAAATGTTGAAAATATTTCCTATTTTATCAATTCAACATTCTGCTGAAGGACGTTAATAAATGTTTAATTGTGCTACTGCGAGTAACTGGAATATATGTAGTATGATGTATCAATTCAACTTGAATTACAATTATTACAAAATCAGAATATCTGTGTCCAAAGCAATTGTACAATATATTTCATTACAGATGTAGGTTAAATATGAGTGTTGACTGCTTTAACACATGTCTTATTACTAGTTTCATTAAACATATTCAGTGCTAAATCTTCATCTACACCCGTTGAATATATTCATGATCACGTGATACGTGAGACGCCGGGCAATCAAGGTGTATCTCGTGTCAGCAAGTTTTAAATAATGCACAAGCATATTCCATGGCCACCCCCGCGGTATATTGCGAATGTTGACACTATAAAAGTGAAATCACTGAAGTGAAGTGAAGTGAGCATCGCACACAAGCGCTTGGAGGGTGAATACAGGGTGGGTATTTGTTAAAAACAGTGCACCTTGGTGTGCAATATATTGCATAATATGTGCTGCACGAAGGACGCAAGGTTCTTCTTATGAATAAAAGAGGAAGAAGAAGTTTGAAGGATATGTGCGCGTGTGGTGTACGTTTTCGTTTCATAGGTACATGCATATTGTAATATATAGGTGTGCTACAAATACATGTATATACCCAAATATATTTGGCTGTAGATATCTGTATACATATATTTATATGTCGATGTACATGTGTATATGCATATAAACAATAGAACTTTGATTATTCGGACTAAATGGAGATTATGATAACAAAAAATCCGGATAATCGAGAGTATGAATATTTTTTTATTGAAATATATGTAGTTCCACATAATACATATAAATATACATAAATTAATTTTATAAGTAATGCAACAAATTCGTATAATCCGTTAATTTTATGTGTTAAAATTATCTTAATTGTACAATCCGGAAAATAGAAAATCGGATAACTACGGGTTCGGATAATCAAAGTTCTACTGTATATGCTGATGTACATGTGTGTATACATGTATATCTTGATGCATGTGTACCTGTATATGTATGTGTATGCATATACGTTTGTATATACCAAAGACTGTAAATAAATAAGACTCTACGTTCTGTATGTCCAGTTCTATATTTAAGTGTATACCTCCTGCAAAAGTGAATATATATTTGTTTATCTACCTCTGTACACTTATATATTTACAATGTATGTTCGTCTATGCACATGTATCCGTGCATACTGGTATATGTACAAAAGGATGTATGTATGTGTGTGTATTTCTTGTTCAAATATTTGTATGATAGAGTAGTGCTGAAGCACAACATACAGTAAACAGCACTGCAGCAGAAAGAGACTTGCTGTATCATGTGAAATGCTTGAGTGCTACTGAAACCATAAGAAGAAATGGAACAAAGTAGTTTTATAAAAATATATCAAAGTGGACACAGTAAGAAACAAACCTTGGATAAATGCCACGTGTACATATACAAACTCAATGGCATATACGTGGACAGTTTATATAAAAGCAACGTGAGTTATGCTCAGTGCATTTTTTTGGAAGAAAAACGGTGCCGGAACTCACATCTTGTTAATTTTTTATTTAAAAAATTATATATTCAGTTCTTAACATAAATGTATTTAAGACAAATGTTCATAGCAATTTCCAAAGTTTTGTCCAATTCTTGTTTGACAAATCTCAGTGAAACTAAACTCTGTCGAAAAAAGGTGCCGGAACGCCGTTCCGGTGCGTTATATGACAAAAAAGCACTGGTTATGTTAAAGTATGTTTTAAAATAATTGCACATTGACTTCGTAATGAGTGGGCCCCACCCATTACAAAGGTATGTTTTGCTACTTGTAAATCAGGATGGTATTACCAATATTTTAAAGAAGAATGTAGCGATTAACGGTATATTTACAACAAACATTTTGTAAATATGGCCCAATGTGTGGAGGATCAGGAGTCATGTGCAATTATTTTGAAACATACTATACTTCTCCTGTTTAATATTTAGATATAAAATTAAACTAACAATTATGTGAACAATATTTTACAATTAAAAACACCTCTGATTATGAGCATTATATGAATAATTCAATAAAAATTTCTAAAACTATTTTAGTTAATCCGACATAAAATACACATTTATTACAAAGAGTCTGAAAAATGTATTTAAAAATCTACCAACCTCAATTTTATCTCATTTAGAACCTCGTGTACTTTTAAATCACAATTTAAACATCCCCAGTGCAGAATTTAATATCTCGGGCTCTATTTTTATGGCTGGAAATAAATTAATCTTTTTAAAATATTTTGCCCTTTTCGTAGGCTATTATTTTAAAATAACACATATTATACTCACGTCTGTTATACACACATAATGTAAATATCAGTATTACCAACTAAATAACAAAAAAAACTTAATGCTGTGGCAACAATGGACACGAATCAGCTCGTCCAATGATTTGCGAGCGCGAACAGGCGCTTAGATTACAGTTATTTATGCGTCGCGTCACATTGTAATATTCCGTCCGTTTTTATTTGGATATTCACAGGGGGTGTAGATTAAGCTGTCTCCCCCCTACACCCCCTCTGCAACCGCCCAAATGCACATTCTCATTCACTGTGCCAGTATCATCGTATACTCATTCCATATCTTCACGGCTGCTCTGTGTGTGTGTGTGTATGTGTTTCATATTCGGCACACGCTTCCAATATTCGATGTAATGTACTGTACGTATATATCATGAACAATAGTGAAATTTTTTATTGGTGAAATATAGTTTGATCGATCTGTAATTGACATTTGGTTTAGATTGAATTTTTAATCCTTATGAGTTAGAGTTACAAAGCCTAAACGGGCGTTGACATACGACTTCATTTGCGCTACTGATATTTCATTTCAGATTCATATTACAGGATTAAAGTTTCCCAGCTGAACTAAGTTTTTATTTTAGTTTCAATAAATAAAATATTTCTTTATTTATTGAACGAAACCTATACAATTTTCTTTCCCATTACTGGGGTAGCAGACCTTTTATTTTTATTCATTACATAAAACATTTCTGCATAAAAAATTAAGAAATATAATATGAAGCAAATATAATAAATATTAACTCAGTTTAGTGATTCAGCTCGACATTTTGAGTGCCGCTGGTGTACATAGCAAACAGCTACTTGCACACATATTTCACGCAGGCCTCATTGTCTATTGGCAGACAAGTGACGTGTAAATATCAGGCAACTTCATGTGTGCCTACGTTCATCAACAAACACCCTATGGACGCCACTGAATTATAGGGGAGTTTATGGCTATTTATGCAGTATATCTCTCAACAGTTGGTAACACTGTAATGCACACTTATCTCTCATCCGTATTCACATACGTAACGTGATATTTCTGTGCGCAAATATGCTTTTTGTTGGAAATGATGTGAAATACGCACAGCCTTGATGGCGTAAAAGTGTGTCGAAATGGAAGCAAATATGTAGAAAGGGCCGTAATGGATGTTTATATGAAGAGCGAACTGATGTACTTTTTTTCTCGAGCGTATCTTTAAAGATTACAATATAAAGGAGTTATTATGTGTACTTACTCTCAAGGAGACTAATAAAAATATATTACAAGCATGAATGAAAAAGCAATTTAAGGTGGCGGAAATTAATACTAAAAAAGGTAAAATGGAATACAACAGTTGCATATATCCGTCGAATTCACGGGACAAAACGAATATTATTACACTGCATACATACGTATGTATAAAATATAATTTGTACTATATTTTATAACATTGTTGTTTTAAATAACTATTTCGCATTATTCGATATCGTTTCAGAAAACAAGAAATTACAGATTACACAAAATTAAATTGTACAGCATTGAAATGGAATTACAATATTTACCTTTATGTAATTATTGAATTTGTATTATACAATTGATATTATCAAGTAGAGTGTGTTTCAAAATAATTGCACATTGACTTGGCTTTCATAACAGCAGGATGTTTTGCTACTTGTACATCAGGGTGGTATTACCAAAAATTTTAAGGAAAAATCTAGCGATTAGCGGTTATTTATAACAAAAATTTTGAATATTGAACAGTGAAAAATTGAAAACGAAACCGCTTACTCTGAGGGTCTTCAGGAGTCATGTACAATTATTTTGAAACATTCTATATAATCTATGATCTGGGCTTAAATACTCATCTTAACATTAGCAATATCATAATTATCAAGGCATTGTAATATTATAAATAAAAAATTATTTATTGAAATACTGTTTACTAGATAAAAATTCATAATTAAAATTGTATTTTTCATAACGTGTTGTTTTATAATGCACGTATATGTATATACAGGTATGTGTCTGTCTGTCTTTGTATAATAGGGTTGGGTACATATACACGGTTCGTCAGTGAATGACACTCGGCACCTCATATTTTCCATTAACGCAGTTCATATTAAGCAAAGTATGGGGTGAACTCGTAAAACACAAACTACCCGCTAACTTACTCACTCATGCATAGCCAGGTACATCCACCCCCCTCCCGTACACTACCCCGCAATATACAGCCAATAGGGACACGTGCGCGCAGAGCCGCATTCAGTAAAAATTACAATAAAAATCTTCTAATTTATATATTGTAACAAATGTATATTAACCCTAATTACAAACAAACAACTTGCATGTATAATCAAGTTTGTCAATTGTAACCATTCTCAAACTTTTTAGTTTTTAAGTTATGTCCCTGTAGGTTTGTGTGTAGACTAGTTTTTGTAATATTTCTTAAATGTCGCAAATGCAAATTTTAATTATACTTACAAGTGAAATATTTGTATACTATAATATTAAGAGTAAGAGACTGTTTTATTGTTATTTCCAAATAAAAAATACAACATACCCTCTAGCAGCAAATGGATCGATTGGGGTCATCTCACATTGCACACACACACAAGTACTGCACGGCCACAAGTAGAACTAGAAGAGTAAATCCTGATGAATCCCTCCAGTACTGATCGTAGTACTTCCGGGAGACCGCAACGAGGTTACACAAGAGGAAGTAACCCAGCCGCTCCAGGGGAAACGTAAAACAACACAGGGACTTCCTAGCAAAGGCCGCAGGTTATGCGGTATCCGTTAATGGGTCCGGGACACAGGTGGGAATCACTTGGATATGTCCCAGATATCTCGGCACATGGCCCAGCTGGCTCAGGTTGGATACGAGCAACAGATACCATTAAAAGCAACCCGTGCCAACATAGAATAGCAAAGTGCTCTCTCTGTATGTACATGTCAGCAAATCGCTTTCCCATAACCTCCATTTCTCATCAGCTCGAATTTTCAACATCAAGTTGCCAATAAAACCTGTTTGATAATATCTCAAATTTCGTACGTCTTCTGTTTCTTTGCAGCTGTAATTTTTGACAACAGCAGCATCTTATCAAATATCAAATGTTGAACATGTTAAATTTTCGTAAACTAATTTCTCAGTATACTGAATTTCATGCTGCGAATTTCTACTGTGATTTAGCAGCAAACCGAAAATTGTGCCTACTCTAGTTTCAGCCTAAGCATTTATGTTTTTAGTTTATTTAGTTCTCTTTCATTATTCTTGTATATTTAACAGTATTTAAAATAAACTGTCGTGTTCCGGCAGAAGAAATAAAATATGGAATGACGAAATCGTGAAATTATGGATTAAGATAGTAAAAAACAGAACAGGCTTTGATAAAATTCGGCTAAAATATTATAAAAACCATAATATTATGTAGTGATAAAATAGTAATATAATTTAAACACATTTCTTGTAAATAAACAGCTATTATTATGATAAACCATATAATTTCGAATTGGAACTTTATAATTGTTTGAAAAATTGTACAATTAAAAATAAAAATAGAATCACTAGAGCTAGAAATTCTAGACTACAAAGACATGAAACTAATGGAACGTACCGATAGTAAAGTGATATTGTACGGTAATTGAACAGCACGCTACTGTTTCAGATGCTCGAGCGCGCTATCGAATATTCTAACAACTGTTGGGAGTTCGAATGCCAATGTGGATTTTTCTGGCAATTCAGTTTGCGTGAATGACTTGTAAAGTTGTTGGTTTTTCAAAATCGATTTCAATAAGCTAGGGAATTTCGTACTCGTTCTGAATAGTCAACTATAAAAAACCGTTGTTCTATTGTGTAGTGGAAATAATATTTTTCTATAGAGAGTTTATTCGAAACTGTAACTTTTTTAAAATTTTAGCAATTACTTTCTGCATTCAGAGAATTAAATTTCAATTGCGTACTAGTAGGTATATATTGCTTAAAAATATATTACATGTGCATGACATTATCAAAGATGAAAAATTGTTTTTTCATCCTCATCTTGACTTCTTCTAGAACCGCTTTTGGAACAGTTTGAAGCCCACTGTAATTTCGTACACACCACAACACATACGTGACTGTAAACAATTTGGCATTGACATTGACCGTGATCTGTTCATATTAGCCGCACACGTGCGTACATGTGTGTGTCCGTCCAAAGGCAGGACAGAGCGTGCAGGGGGAGTGATTGTTTATCCACCCGTAGAGGTGACCCAACCCGCCATCATTGTCTAACCCCGCCCCGCCACCCCTCCAGCTCTATGCGAGGGTGTGTGTTATAATAGATAGTAAAATCCCTTTTGATGTGACAACCGCAGCCGAGTGAGGGTGAGACCATATTGATTTTCACTGATCATAAATTATATCGAAGGGCACACTGCCTATTGTTTTGCTTGTAGGCTAGGGATTGGGCGGGTCGATTCAGACGATGAAAGAATAGACCCTTGTCAATGCTGGTGATATGATGAAATATGTCGAGCTTTATGATATGTTAATTTTAGATATTGTAAAAGATTTATTCTCACAGTGCTATTGTCTGATGTTTTTTCTAGGGGAGCGCTGGAAAATTAATGCCAGCTATTGTAAGGATTTTGTAATAAATGACATTTTGTTATCAGCTTATAATGCTGATATTTTATATCTTAGTTGAATTTGTAAAAAAAGTCTGTAATTTATTAAATCATGTAACTCAATTTTCCATTTACGTCCCAAAAAGTTGTTCGTAAATTGGAACCTCCTAGGTAAAAATTTTTCAAAATTGAAAATACTTATTTGTATGTCTTGCTGTACTTACTCCGACAGCATAGAAGGATTTGCAATGAATTTGTGAATGTTGAATGTGAATGTGAACAAAAAAAAATGTAGATGAGAAAAAACCTGATTCAAATAAAATAAACCTTGAATTACTAAATGATATCCGGCACACTTTAAATTATAATTGTAGTTCTAAAATATCTTTCATAATTTATAATCACATCCACGTGGCATAATAACAAATTACAGTTTTTTTCTTTCTCATATAATTTATATTTCCGGATATGAGTATTAATCTCGCGCGCTACAACTAAAATTAAAAAGTGAAATAATTAAAGAAATCCCAACATGTACACTAACTACGGATGTTGAAAATTGGTAGCGTACAAAAATATCCGGTAATTATGTATATTTTTTCAGAGACCCGAGACGAGACGAACAAAAATATCAACTTTTTCGTTGAGATTTTAAAAAATGTGATTAAACCATTAATGAATACAGGATATCCTAAGCTAGACGATGACGTTGTAATTAACACGTTTGTATAATACACTATTTTATGATTAATTCGTCAGATTGTAGTGGAAAAAAATGTTGTTCGTTTTAAAAATTATCAGTATAAAATATAAGTAGAAATATTCTATCGTACTTATTATAGATCGTTTCAAAATAATTTCACATGACCCCTGAAGACTTTCACAGCAAGTAAGTTTCTTAAACGGATTACCGAGGTAAAATTATTGTGCCCAATTTATAATTTTTCATTTTTCATATTTAAATTTTTTGTCGTAAATATGCCGATAATCGTTCTTCTTTAAAATTTTGGTAATACCACCCTGATGTACAAGTAGTAAAACATCCCACAGTGATGGGTGGGGCCCTCTCATTACGAAGCCAAGTTAATGTGCAATTATTTTGAAACATACTACACTTGAGCTGTATCAAAAAGAAGTAAACCTATTTGTTTCAGAATCAACCTGCAGGAAATATGATTCTCTCAGAGCCATTAAACACAATATACTAATAAAACACGCTCAATCGAGAGAGAAATGGATACATATATACATATACTACCGCTAGATACATGTATCAGAAGGAGACGGAGTGTAATGGGATATAGGGAGTCTTCGAATCGTGATAATACAATGGTTGCTTGCACGAGTCAAGTCAGGTTAGATGAATTATTTGCAGATTATTAATGCGATATTATTATATATTGGTGTTTATGTTTCTCTACTGCTGTGTGCGTTCGACAGTACCACAAGATTAATACTATACGGAAATAAAGGCCTTTGAATTATAATCTGATTTAATGATATTAAATTCGTTACTGAAGTTTCCATAATGAAGATTCAAACATTGCTCTTTTAGTTTTAGGCCGATTTAGCTAAACCTCAATGATTATTTTGGACGTGATTTACATTAATGAATGTGTTTTTGTGAAATAATTATTTATTTGACAAAAATATACGAATATAATAAACTCTTAATGTAAACTTACTAATGAAAATTGAGTAGTTTTGATATAGTTTCATATTATTACAGATATAAGATTGAATAAGGTTATTGACATCTAATAAAATCAATAAATTCTCAAACATTTCTACTGTTGCAATGACATTTAATCTTTACTTGTATCTTCTGAATGTCAATATGCCACGCGAAGTCACAAAACTAGTTTCAGCACAAACGAAAGTTTAACTTGTTCAACAGACTAACAACATGTGTTACTGTCAAATCTTTTTATTTTATTTTCCGCAACGCTTACTTTGATTTACATCTTGAATACTACAGAAAACGCAACGGGAGTTTTCAAATCAAAAACAAAATTTTCCCAAACATGGAAGAGAAAGTTTTACTTTCGTTTTTCTTTTGGAATATCGTTATTATAATTTTCTTCTCTGAAGAAACAAAGTTTCACCTATTTTAATATTCATTCTAATGGTAAATTATTCAAAATTATGTGTATTCTATTGTAATAAATCATATATATTAGAGCAAAACAAAATACTAAAGCATGAAGGAATGAATGTTTATAAATATTTATTTCCACAAATATTAAATTGTTGAAATCATTACAAATGAACCTAATTGAAGTAATACTGTAGCCACAAATTTATATTATTCCGTCACAATAAAAAACTAAATGAATATTTTTTATTACAAATGTAGCAATTCATTTTGACACTATATTTATTAATCCACTCATGACATCATATGCTGATATCATCATGCTATTTACAAACTCCGAATCATGCTAATTAAAAGATAAGCTATAATTAAAATAAAAAACAAGTCACTAGATCTCTATCTCCATTTTATTTTACTATGATGCCATGAAATTTTAAATATCTGACATAACAGAATGATTTTATTTATAATTATTCCAAAGTTCGGTTGTTAATGACGAGGATTTGAATAAAAAAGAATAATAACCGAAGTGAAACTATGTTGCTTACTTGTTAAATAATATTAATACTACTTGACTGTTTCGATATTGTTTGATTCAACACTGAAGTCCGATAAACCTAGCATAAGTACCTATATCTATTTACACCTATCCATCTGACCATAACTAATACCGTGTTTGTTCTTGCCTGTAACTATCTGACTCTGTTCATTTGATGGATGAGGTATCAGGCATTTTCGGTCAGAAACCAACTATAACTCTGCTTGCGTGTGTATGTTCCAATAATATATATATTCGCCTGATCCAATCTCAGAGCCGTCCAGATCAATTCGAGCACAAGTCAAACAATGAAATATGAGGTCAAGTTCTTAATAAATAAAGGGACGAACCAAATATTTGCCAACACCAACCAAACTTCAAGACCGGAAGACGATGATACATGGAGAATCAAGATGATGATGTACGTAAATCAACACACCGAAAATAATTGGAATAAGAATTAGCACTAATAAATGACAATATTTGCTTGTCATTTTACGGCTAAATACTTGCTAATATACACTGTTTAAATTTTCAACAAATATGCTTCATTTTGAGAAGCAAATATCTACATCGCAATACTATGTAGATTTGGTTAAATATTAGTATTAATTAGGATTAAATAAATAGAATATATTATATGACATAGAACCTGTGCCTAACGTTAGTAATTTTGTATGTTATTTAAATGATAATTAACACATTGCTTAACTACATAACACTTTTAATTCCGGCTTGTGCCAGGATAATTTATATTTCATTTTATTTTGTCACAGAAATTTTTATCAAGGAGGAAACGCGTAAATTAAACTAGAATTTTATCAGGAAACCATTACGTATTAAAACTTCAGTAATTAAATTAAATATCCGGCAGAAAAGTTTTAATAAAAACAATGCACAACAACATGCAAAGTCCAATTTAAAAGTTTCAAAATTCCAACTCGGCCCCTATCCTGTAGAACTATATATATATTAAAACTGTTCCATTCTCGAGTCGGTCCGGCCCTGATAAGCCGACGACTGAAACTTTGTTGAAGTTTTTACTTCAGTAAGCAAGGAGGAATTTTCAACTGGGACTTTTTGCTTTAGTTCAAATTCTGATAAATATTTTCACAAACTTTCTTACTATGGCGTATAAATTTTGTCACTGTCATTTTCTGTAACATTACTATGTTTTTTTTTGCTGCTACTGCGGAACATATGAACGAAATTGGAAAAATCAGTTTTATCATAAATCATTCTATGCGGAAGGAAATATAGACTTAAATGATATACAATGAAACGTATCTGTTATGATCAGTTTTGTGTCTGAGTTTTAACTAGTTCAATACCTACAGTTTTCATTTACAAAATATCAGTTAATATATATCTAGAATTAATGAATACATCTATTGAAATGTCAGTCACTAAACACTCTTTTAAATCGAAGTATTTTCTAATCAGTTACTATTCAAAATCTTCATGAAAAAACATGTACGTTAAAAAATCTAAATTTATAATATATTATCCCAACAAAAAAACCGAGTATAGCCTTTATATATAAGTTGAAATCCGTGTCCGTACATGTAGACTGACAAAATACTGCTAATATTTTATGCCTGTTTCTTCTCGTCGAAGCAATAAATATAATGTCTGCTCTGTTTTCTACATGGGTAAAAGTTTTTAGACGGCAAATTTTCACGGATCACGAGAATTGCAAACATACAATTTATTCTTACACAACATTGTCTTGACAACGAAAGAAAAAACAGTCGTACAACGAAAAACGGACATAGTTTGGAGAAAAATTGTTCGTTTTTCGTTTGTGTTTTATTTTTTGTTTCTTGTACCGAGTTTTACCGAGTATTTCCGAACCTGCACCTGATCCTTTCTCAATGTAAAAACATTTGAAAAGACTGTAAATCTCCCGCTAGTAATTATAGTTAAACAAGTGAGTGTTTTCAGAGAAAGGTATAGCGATTTCACAGGGAATTTTTGCCTGTACAGAGACAATGTAACTAATATTACTCCCTCTATATGTATGTATGTATGTATGTTCGTCTATTGTTAGTTGATGAATGAACGTTGTGTTTAGAAGTGAAATGCAGTGACGATGATGTGTGTTGATGTACGGTGCGTGACTGATTGTTGTTAAACGAATGAATTGATGACGGATTTGTTTCCGCATTGTACCAGACACTGCATGTCCGTTAGGTGATTGTTCCCAAGTGAATGGAGAAACTGATGACAGTACACAAGATGATTTGCAAATTGTTGCTTTTACTTTCCATAATAATGAAACAAAACATAACTAATACTACAAGAATATAAGGCATTTTTATTAAAAGCCCTTGTTAGTTTTAATGCACTTTCCTAAGTAAGAACAGAAAATATAGTTCTAGTATATATTTTTGTAAGATTTAATAAAGACCTTAGAATTCTTTCTTGGATATATCTTGAAAAAAGATAAAAATAAAATAATATAATTTCACAAAGTGCAAAAACGCAATGAAATTTCTTTTATGCACATATATAGTTACATCTTTTTCAGTTGAGAAATAACGTTAATAAAAACATATTTTGTACAACATAATTTCTAGCAAAGATTGATGTACATATCGCATGTATGCTACTTTATGTTATGTGAAAAGCGCAATATGGCAATAGGTACATGAATGTATAGCATGCAGCCGTAACACTATTGTACGTATATATTAAACCAGTACTCTAGCATGTACATTCAATTTCATACTTTTCCGCAACATTACACGACGGCAATGCACATACACACACAGAGCAGACGATTTTCTTACATGTTACCAATGCTGGGATACTACAAGTGCGAGCATGCGCACTGAGCGGGCGATATTTAACAAAAACCTTTAGAAATTATCGTCATCCATCATCCGTGCAAGACATGATTCAATGGATACTTCAACATTACATGGAAACAGTCTTGTGGAAAAAGATATTTGCCCGTACTACATGTGCGAAGCTAGAACTAGATTTGAACATGGAAATAAGTTAGATGTTCCACTATCTTGTGCAACAGACTTTTATATAAAATTACAGAGCAGTATAGAAATTTATATTAAATAGATGATTGGTATCAGCATGTTCTAATCTTACAAAGAAAGTATTTATGAATTCTTAAGGAAATGTAAGTATTAATTTAAAGAAAATTTATTCACAATAAACAGATTTACAAATGGTACGAGAACCCCAAATAAAAGATTGAAAGACTTTGACTCAAGTATTTTTAGTCTCGAATGTGAATAAATAAGACACAATATTTAGAAAAAAAATTGTCTATAACAGTTTTAACATTTACTTAATGTTAAAATCAATTTTAATTTTTCACACATAGTTTCATTTTCTATCTAATATTTAATTATGTTTTGTTGATATTTCTGTATCTAATATTTAATTATGTTTTGTTAATTGTTGTATGATTAAAGTGCTAAAATGGACTGAATGTTTACAATACAAATGATTTAATAACGGACAAGTTTGTGCAGCAGCAAAATTATTGTCCAACAGTGTACTATCTTGTCCGGTACAGATAAGACCACAGACAAACATACTATACACGCTAAATGGTTCTGGGACTGCGAGCATCACTCCCTCACCGAGTCTCTACTAGCTTTTGTTCCATTACACTGCGCACATAGCTAATAATATGTAATTATTCCGTTAATATAAACCAGCGCTAGCTACACAAACGCTGATTCACACACAGTCTGTATTATCCATAAAATTCCACAAACTTTAATAACGTTCAAGGAAAAACACACAAATAAGAAAAGTTCAAGCAGAAAATATATTCACAGCACTGTAAGATAAAATATACCAGTTTTAAAAAGAACATAGTCCGATCATAGCATAGATGAAATTGGAAGATGCTACAGACACTATAGCTCTTCGACAGGAAGTCGATGTGCTAAAAATTAACCAAAGAAAATAACACGATACAAAATTATACTTTTATTTTTAATAAGTATTTTGTTTAGTTTACTATGTTAATATTATTTATGCCAATTTTGCAAAATATATAACTTTACATCGCAGGTTAGTTAGAAAATCTATATGTTGAACTGATTCGGCTATAGCTGCCATTAATCATATGTTATCCTGGTTGTGCGGAAGTGGGCTGTGGTCCGTAACCAAATCATTTATTACATCTAATCACACCTTTACCCTTCAAATACATTAGTTCAATGCATGTCATGTCCTATTACTGTCTACCAGACTACGTTTCAAACCACACTCATTTGTACTCGTTAACCGAAACTTTACCGCTAAATTCCGTTTAGTGGCCCGGTATAATCAGTACTATTAGTATCATGAATAATACATGAATAATCTCACGTTAATATTCCACTATGGACGTATTAAAAAATCAAAGAATTTATAAAACATCAGAAATAATAAAATTGAAAATAAAATATGAAAAAATATAATACAGTGTTAGAATTCGCCAATCACTGTTTTTTAAATATCAACTCTGATTCTCTTAATATTAGAGATTATTTATTTTGTTATAACTATTACTAAATTAAAGATTCGATCACTAAACTGTGCTAATAATGTAGAAAATATTCATTTGGAACTTAATTTTGCTAACGTCAGGTATCTAAACTTAAATTTCAAATCAAGAGAAATAATATCAATCTGTCAAATCAGCATCAATATTATTTAATAGGTAGTTTCGATCTAATATTGTCCATTTCGATTCAAAATTAAACTAGAAACCCAGTATACATACATATATTAATAGTATATCCGTAAAGAAGTATTGAACAGTATAACAGACGCACTATATATTCAGCAAATACCACATCAACTTACTTAACTGACAATAGACCAAAAAAAGCCCACTGCGTGGAACTGAAACTGTCACGCAGTCTTGTTGGCGTGTGAAATAAACGAGCATTTAATTCAACGCATAATAAACATCCATTGTGGCGACATTGGCAAGGGTTGCCTAATCCATAAAGTGTGCCTGAACACGGTCCTGGCTATTGTACGTCACGTAACGGAGCATGTAAGGCCGACAG
>JAGJTL010000057.1:1550196-1562327 GCA_022063505.1 Calosoma granatense
CTACCAAATCTACCGGTATTTGAACGATTTTATTCCACATTTTCCATATATAGTAAGTAAAGTCATTGACCCTATATAGCGCTACATCGAAAATCTCAGGGAAAAACGGTTCGGTTTGAATTTTTGCACGCATCCTTCTGTGTATAATACACAATTCCAGTTCACTTAAGGAAGGTATCAGCCGGTTTAATGTAGCATGACCGGACTTAGGGGTTCAAGGGGGCACAATTACCTGGGCCATCGCACTCTCAACCCTTAATATATCTTATAGGTATCTCCACCACCCTACCCTGCCCTCACAAACGCTCCAGAAGATATGAAATACAGACGCTTGTGAACGTCTTGTAGCATATGGAAATGTGTAAAATCGTTATATGCTGCAGAATTTGCAGGAATATATTTCTAGGCCCACAGCAGCAGGAATTTGGTAAATGCTTCCGGGCACTTTACGAAGAATTTTACGTGTCTCCAAGCTTGGGGCTGTATCAGGAATGTGCAGGAATTTACGCGGAAGAGTAAATCCAGAAAAGATGTAAGTATGATTTGGAGAAATATTCGAAAAAGGATCAATTTACTTTGGCAGACTATTTTGTAAATATCTACACGTTGGTATATGCTGATACTATGTAAGATAGATTTAGTGAAGGATATTATAGAGATATTAGCTGCCGAAAATATATAATGCAGTTGTATTTGCTTAAATTTGTATTTATAAACTTTGCAATATACTGTTAGAATTTTAAAACATTCTCAATACAAAAAAATATTCACTGCTATTTATAAATCGAAACTAAACATTGCTACTAAGAACTACTAAAAAAGACACTGCTGCTATAGCAGTGCTATTAAAATACACAAGTTTCTATAGTAAATGTCCCATTTAGTACTGGTTAGTAAGACTTAGTACCGACCTGTAACTATTACAAATTGTATTTATAATCTTATTTATTAACGTTTAAAAATTTTAATTGTCTAGTTTAGTTTTAAAACAGCTTTCATAGTATTTCAAGAAGCCATAGAATTATTTCTATTTAATTTAACAGAAAGCCTGCAATATTAGAGAAAAAAAATAGATGATACAAAATAACTCACACTGTTGTATCGAAAGATAGAGAGATATGGAAGGAAAAAATATCCGCAATAAAATGATTCTCACCTAATTTATCTCGGATCATTTCTTCTTCTTCCTTAAACTTTCCCCGTGGCACAGAAAAAACAAACTTGTTTTCGTGTATTTAAATTAATTTTACGCTTGACGAAAACTAGAACACTTTGAAACATGAAAAGTTCGTTACGAGTTTCAAGGATGTTAAAAAGATGAAAGCCACATCAAATAACAAAAGCTGAATATTGATGAGCGGTGTGGTACGTTGCTATGGGTGAAGGGAGGGGGTTGTAATTGTGTGGTTATTAACATATCAGGGGTGGCTATGGGTAATACGTAGCACGTAGTAAATGTTTTATAGCGTTTATTAAAATATATAATTGGAATACTCGTACATTAGCTAATGAAAAATATAATCATTAAGAATTGAAGGTTAATATGAATATATGTCAATTTTCTAAAATGAAATATTTTACTAAAGCTATATTTTCTCTAAAAGCGAAGTTCCAATAAAAGAATATTGTTAAATTTAATGTAAATTTAATGTCCCATACTTTATCTCAATTTTGCATTTTTATATTAATTTAAATATATAATATACTTTCATTTATATAATATCTTTATATAAAGAAAACGAACAGCTAAAATTATTCACAAGAAATTACAATATGTAAAACTAGAGTGCGTTACAAGAAATTATAATTCATAATAAGGATATATACAAAATTCATATATTAATTTGAAACACTTGCAAAACAGTATGTACATACTTCTTGTAATACCTTGAATATATTATGCACAACGGTGTAATCTTGTTCATATGCATTCTACACTGGTTATACGTTAACAAATACTAAATAATCACGTGTCGGTATCAATTATTACATAAACAGCAAGGGCTGGTACACACCACTGTATATATGTGTGGTTGGTAACCCACGAATATTGGCTTCTATGCTGCAGGCTGAATGTGGGTGCGTGTATAAGCCTAGCAGCGACTTCTCATCATCAGTGTTGCCAATCTTAGATAGCGGAAATATAGCCCGCGGGGGCTGTAATACACGCACAATTAGTTTCAATTCCGGTATCGTGTCAGCATCGCTATCTCCAGTCTGTACATTTATATATAGTGCACATCCACCAATCAGAAGCCAGGAGATCATTGCAAACCAGTGGTAACCAAACAATACACGATACAATCTACATATATATATGTAAGGAATACAGAGTAATAAATTTAGAGTAATATGTATGTTCAATACATATTTCAAGAGACATAGTATATTCGTATAAAAATAATGATTCTTGATTTTCGAACAAAAACATTTCTATACTGTGTGTTGTGTATGTACGTTTGAATACCACTGGTCTAATCTACAATCTGCGTCTCCGGATGAAAATCTAAACACACGCAGTCTCATCATTTCTCTAAAACTGATTACAGCCCAGATCCAATTTCACATTTCACTGACTTCGTATTCCATTAAAATGAATTAAACGTCTCAAAATATTATGACGAATATACACGTGAATGCACGAAAAAATATCCTATCCAACAACTGCTCTGTACGAAATGAATTCTATCTTCTTCTTTTTATTTCCAGTGGGAAAAAATACATGATACAGAAGGCAAGCAAGACCTAATCATTCGCAGAATGAAAATATTAATTCCATCGAAATAACCAATCAAAGAAATTATATTAGTGAAATGAATAAAGTATTCGAATTTTTTTAATATTAAAAATCCATTAGAAATCATATCCTTTAAAGATTAAACAAAACTTCAATAAATGGAATGAGCAGATATTTTTTCAACAGTAAATTTTCGTTTTTATTTTATAATTTTTTTGAAATGTAAGCATAGCAACCTCTAGAGCTACAGTGAATCTATTTAACTATGAAAAAGGATTATTCGAACTCCGTACATTTAATCCTATATTATTATTCGCGGATATTGCGTTATTGTATGCTGTTTGCATATGGTATCTTTTCGTTATTGCATAAAACACCAGAATCACAATTTGAAATGCGTAGGAAGCTGCAGAGTAAACATGTAATTAAGCGCAGGATTGCATGCCGGGCAGCAGGCGCGTGTGTACACACACTGTACCCAAACACTTTCCTGCTGTTCCTGCACTCGAGACACGCACTGTGTTTGCACTGGGTAATATCAAAGGGCGCTCCTGCTGTGCCATACAAACAATTCTACTTTTGTACTGGCGGTGCTGTCACAATTATTTCTACTGTTTAACAACACTGCGTAACAGAGTCAATTAATAAGTGCTTATACAATCATCTGTTTCTGACAGAAGCATACGCATGCAACGGTGTCTCAGGAAATTTCTAAACTATACACCCTAGATACTTAAAATCAAGCTGATTTTAGTCTCTATCTTAAAATTGACCATAATTTTCACAATAACATCAAGTATCCCTGTATCCTAATATCGTGTTTTTTTTGTTATTATTATTTAAAATAAAAGTCCATTAATAAACAATAGAGAGTTAAAATAAATGATCAGCTAATCGTCCATTTACATTGTCTTTTTTCTTTCTTATATTCTTTATTAACACTTTAACTGCCGAACAGATTTTCATAAGTGGAAGGACCCACTATGATGTGTATCCAAATGTATACACACGGCAATCAAAGTGTTAAATATAACGTACATTACAACTCACATTGTAGTCAAATTATTAATTTATTATTTGCAATTTCGTTAATACGAATTTACTGTTTGACAAATCAATAATAAAATATTATCATTCTGAAATTACAAAGATTTTTATAAATATATCAAGAGTATCAAATTTAGTACAAATGTATGTTGTTATTATATATGCTTTTAGTATGACTAAATTAATATATTTTAATTGCACATGTACACAGTACAAATATAGTTCACGTCCATACACAAGTGTTGTATGAAACAGACTTGTGACCTAGATTGTACCTGATACAGAGGACTATAATACACAGAGTAATGATAATAATCAGAATCGTAATTTTCCATCTGGTGAATAAAATAATGTAACATAGCTAGACTTCAATGTACGGTCAGTTGAGCACACAAACCGTCATTATGAACGATATTGCAGGGGATTCCCCGAGAGAACACAGGTTATATAGCTGGTGGCATCTAGCGGTTTAATTATTTATCTCGACTCTACTGAACACACGGGGCTTTATTACACAAATATTAACTCGCTCAGATTGCTGATGAATTGTATTTGCGGATTGAAAATTTAATGTCAAGCAAAGGATAATTTATATGGCAATGTAGAAATGTTGGCATTTTATGGGTTTAATAAAGTTTGTAATATTAATTTTGGAATCTCTGGTGGAGAATCCAAATTAACAAGATTGAAAATATAAAATATATCTTAGAATAACATAATATTTAAACTAATACTAGATGAGGAGTAATTTAACATACAGAGATATACATACGTAAGTACATAGTTTTTTCAACGAATCGTTTAGTTTTGGATACAGGTATTTCACAAAAATTGTACGAATTTGGCAACCATTTAACACTTTGCCGTGTGTATACATTTGGATACACATCATAGTGAGTCCTTCCCTTTACGAAAATTATCTCGGCAATCAAAGTGTTAAATATGATAAGCAATCTAAACGATTATAAATTACAGGTCCGCTCAATACAAGCTACATTTACATCTAAATAATTTTCTTACAATTTGCTACATACATTTTTAGTTCCGCTACCGCTGTTGAATAAATTATACTTACGTTTTTACTGTCATAACAAATGGTGTAAAAATGAAAGCAGGTAAACTAAACATCTCCTTTTCAAAGAAATAACCAAAACCATATATCAAGCACCCTCTCGCCCTTATATAGCGTAAAAAATATTTAAAATAACATACACCACAACGCGGTGTTTGTAACGCAATTCGTCCTACAATTACACGCAATATCCATTAAGAGCAGGGAGCAAAGCAACACTGAAGATGTTTCATCTAACATAAAATAGCGCTAAGTTCCCTGAAGTAATACCAACGTTACGGTACAACATGCGTCACGTTAATGATCACGGACAAACATCTTTACCGCTACCCTCAAATGTCATTTCAGAAGAACCATATCATCAATACTAATTCACTAAAATCTGTCACAAAATTTTGAGTTTTCGTATATGAAAAAATGATGTTTCTCTTTTGAAAAATGATAATTTCTAATATTATTTCTTGTAATAATTGTTAAAGATTAAGAAACCTTTTGTGTAAAAACAATTCTTTTCAAAAGAAGTTTGAAAATTTTGTTTATTTCATCAATTCTACAAATATTCATGAAGAAAAAGCATGTTTATCTTATAATTTCAAGTTATTTATCGAAAAAGATTACTTATACTTTATATGTATATCAATGACTTCGTGGTCTTGTGAGAATTTACAATAAGGAGATGGTAATTAATAATGAGAATTTATAATCAGGAGATGACAGTTAATATTGAGAATTTGCTATCAGGGGATGGTAGTTACCGATAAGAATTTACTATCAGGGGATGGTAGTTACCAGTGAGAATAATCACCAGTGGGTAGTAGTTAACATTGAGAATTGGTTCTTGTGGGAAGTTTTCTCAAATAACTTTGTAATACTAACATACAGTGCTCTGTCTGTCACCTTACTAAACAGTCATTCCCGTAGGCCTGAAGACAATTGCTCTGCGTTAATCTTATATTCTCTGCGTGTCAAATTGTGTCAGTGTTTTAACGTTGTTCACTAATGAACACTGTTGTGTACTGTTGCACGCTCAGCAGCGTCAGTGTGCCATGATTTCAGGCTGTAAACACACGCACGCACACACACACACCCCTGTAGCGTTTTAATCTGTTTATGAATGTGTGTTTTAGAGCACAAATGTATTGTCTTAACGCACAGAGGGGTTGCTGTGATTTGTAACAAGCGTAAGATTAAGAGTTAAGGTTGAATAATTATGTATGGTGGTGGTGGAGTTGTAATTTTAGAACACGAGATTGTGAATAAATGATGAATGGTGTGTGTATTCAGTTCAAACTTGAAGAACATGACGGTTTCATATGTAATTTCTTGCCTCTACAAATCCTGTTAAATATTAAGTTTACAAATGTTTCTACATGTAAATACAGACATGTGAATTGTATAATTACTTCTCGAGTTCACATTAATGAATAAAATATATTGAAGTTGATTTAGTATTAGTGTATGTTGAAAATGAATATTAATTTTAATGTTATTATTTTAACAATTCATCACACAAGTAGCAAGTATTTATTGGAGTTTCGTTGGGATGATAATACAGTTGTTAGTATGCAATATTAAATTATATAGCATTGCATGCACGTTGCCTTAAGACTTATTCGTTCTGTATGTAACTAGACATGTATTCACGTTAATATTTGCAAATGATAGATGCTTTGTTGACACAAATAGGACATGCTTGTAATAGAAAAATAACTAGTTAATAACAAAATAATTACACGTTTAGCATTAAATATAATACTACAATCTATAATACAGTATTTACCGTCAGCTATAGTAAAACAGACTGAATAATATATAACAAATATTAATACAAAACTATATACTACCACTAAAATAAACAAATAACAACCTTATGTTGAAAGATCTTTAAGAAAATGTAACTTTTTTGGAACTAACGACAAAGTTTACATCTGAAATTTACTAATTTACAATGTATCATTCTTGCTGTCAATTATAAATGTATGTTTCTTTAAAATATAAAAATAAAATACATAGTCTTTATAGGTAAGAATATCATGAATTTTATTTTCTTATCTAATTAGAAATAATAGTAAGGCATGGTTCATTAAATATATTACAGTACAGCACAGGATAGTGCATATAATGGTAGTAACGTTTATTAGGCAATTAACATCACATGAATATCAGTTTGGTAACCACTAAAGGGATCTAGAAATGACAGCAAACTGGCACCTGTGGTCATCAGTTAACGTCCTCTTGGACCTACGTGCTAATTCAATATTCCACACAAAATGTATCAGCCAAATACAGTCATATAGTTCCGTTATTAGTACCAACACATACTAATAAAAATATACAAGGTTTTTTTTTTGTAGTCCTGTTCTAAATAGCAAACATAATCATAATTATTGTAATAATCTAAATAACAAAGATAATAATAATTATCATAACAGATATCTTAATTTTACTTCCAAGTAAAAAAGTTGTTTAAAACATTGTTCAAAAATTGTAAAGCCCTCCGTAGCGCGGTTTTAAAAACCATGTCAAAAAGTCTGTAAAAGTTTTGCTAAAACATTAACCAAAGTACAGTACGAAAATTTTTTTAAAATATTTCAGCACATCCTAAAAGGAAATAAGTTTTATCCCAGAATAAAATAAAATTCTCTGGCACTTTCCAACATGGACCAGCTGGGGTTCCTATGCGTTTATGATCGTTTCCAAGGTGATCCTCTCGTGTTTCACAGCATCCGGCACCACATATGCACACCTGATCAGGGCTAAGGTCAGTGCCGCCCACGATGTAACGTTAAATGGTTGCTTTTACACACATGTGTACTGCACAAGACAAGCAAGGTCCAAACAGGTACCTACGCGCCATTGTTCACAATGCCAAGAAAAATATGAGTGTTTTAAATGAGAAAGTTGTTTAGGCTTTTAGTAAGTAGAGGAAAGAGAATATACACTTACATAATGGAATAATGCTTGTTTTAAAAATACTTACGATAATTTTTAAAAGATTCCACGATGCACATTTTTTAACTAAAAATTTCTAGAATATTGCAGTTCTGAGCAGAAGTTTGTACGTGTTTACAATTTGAATTCTGTTTCAATATATTATTCTGCTAAATATAAAACGAAAATAACATTATAAATATAGCTTCTGGGAAAATTTTAAACAAAACTTTAGCAATTGCAAAAGTTAAATATGTCAGAAACATACATTGTACATGTTGTAACATATTTAATTATGCTCTGAAACTAGTTTAGCAACATAAGTGTGTACAATTAAAATAAGTTTATACAAATACACACTGTGTAAATGAATAATAATTAAATATGTATACATTGAATACATTACTTTTGTAAAATCAGGAATACCAACTTTCAAACAACGAAATTACGAAACTAATTGAAATATATACAAAGAGCGGAAGAGTAATGTGTATTGCATAATTCCAGATGATAATCATGGTGAATTAGACAAATTATGATCATTACTCTTGCAGAGCAATGTTACAGAATACGTCTGTTCACAACTAACTTTCCCCGCAGGCCTAATGACACTAACTTAATCATACGCTTACCTTACGTTACAATGCATAGATTGTGAATGAGCCTAGTCTCAGATTTGTACATAGGGAAAGTGTGTACGTTATTAATATAGATCACAGCTATCAATTAAGAAGTACGGATTACGGAAAAAAACTAGGGTTAATTGGAGTTGGGAACTAGGTGATTATAAATAATTATAAGCTTAGAAGATGTACGTTATATTAATGTACAAATTTACTATTCTGCAATAACCATAACTTATTAATAAACTAAAATATAAATCAAAAATATAAATCAAAACTACACAATATTCCTTTCTGCATATGAATTTTTTTTGTTTACACTTACAGACGTAACTGTCATAGCTATCTTTAAAAAACTGTACGAAATCTATTACTTGAAAGGAGAAAAACAAAACGAATCGAGTAATATTTTCTTGCAAGAAACCGAGGGGAATAAAAAAAGACAAAGAAATTACCGCATGTGCGAGAGTAGGGGTAGCTTTAAATCATGTGCAAGACGACAGGCGCCAGTGGAGGGGGTAGAGGGTGATAAATACCTTGCTAAAACAATGGACAGTCGTAGAATTTATGTGCGCACCTTCGCTTGGCGTTAAGTACTCCGGATACAATCGTTATTTTAGTAAGTATGTATGCGCGGGTAATTTTATACGATAAACCCCTCACCCCTCACCATAAAGTACTAAAAATGGTAATCAATGAGAATATTATACATACAGAGTGTTGCAAAAAAAACCGTACATAGCATTTTATAGGTTATTTTTTAAATATGCGAATATTTTTTACTCCAGTCCATTTTAGAGGAAAAGTGTATAGGAGAAAGTTGTTTAGAATTAAAAAATACATAAGTTGAATCATTTTTAAAATGGTTTTGTACATTTGGTATTTGAAATGTGACATTTTCATGACAGATTAGTAGGTTACAAATTTGAACAGTTCTGGAAATTCAGATTAAACTAAATAAAAAAAGATTTAAGAAATTGGAAAACTAAATCTGCAATTTAAATACAATTTCAATTTTTAGCAAATCTTGGGATTTGGAAAGAAGACCAAAGAGAGAAAACATTGTCGAAATTCTAGGACAAGATTCTTCAATCTCACATCAAAATCCAAATCACCTTGCTTACCTGTTAAATAACATTAATTCTACTAAACAGATTCAAGTATTGTTGATTTGAGATTCAAGTCTCGTCCTAGAAATCTAAGTCTACAGTGTCTGCAATACATAAAACAATTAGAAGTATAAATCAAGTGTTAGAAGACGAAGAGACATGTTGAGAATCGCTGTATTATATCCTACAGGTATTCCTTCAGCGTCGCGCGTTCATCGTGGCACGTGTTACCTGCCTGGAGCATCGTCCAGGCCATCCAACCCTACATTGCTCCAGGCAGCAGATACAACGTATCGAGAATTTCAGAAATATTAGAACATGGAATTGCATAGAGAATACGGAATTTATCAAGCGAATAAGGGGTTATTATACCACTCTCTTTGCTCTACGTATGTCTGGCTTCCATACAGCGGATGAGGAGAAGTAAGGAGAGGACATAGGAGTGATGTACGTGATCCAGTACAGATGAGTACAGACTCCCGGCTGGTGAGATAATCTCATCATCAGGCATAGACTAGCACTACGTACTCGGAGTGAAATAGTAGCGCATGCCAGAGTAAAATAGCCCAAGCCAGAGGAGTTAGGATAAATAGTTAATTCAGTTAAAAGTCTCAATAAAAATGGCTATTTAGATAGCCTGTCAATTCTGGTTTTGTGGCCAAGGAGATAGATGTAGTGAGATAATGGTTGTACTACAATACAATAATACTTAAATGAAATAAAAAACTAAGTTGATAAACATAAAATAGAAAAATAATAGTTTTTTTTCTCAATAGTATTGCTTAATTTGTATGATGAAATGTAACATTTATAATTTAACCGCAATCGAAGAAACTACTATATGTAATACTAAAATAATTATTATAATCAAATATAATCATAGTTAAAATCTAACTATACAACCAAATTGTATAATATTTAAAAAATAATGTAGCATAAAAACTATAATTAGGAAATCATGGAACCGTTTGAAATAGAAGTGAATGAACCCAAATATTTCAACAACTTACCATCTGTCCATAAATTGTTAGGATTCAGTTGTAAATTTAAGCAATTTAAACAAGCCACACCACTCTATCTTGTAATAGGACTCACCTGAAACGAATAAAACAGAATTAGTATCACATTTTATATTGAGACACAAACATTAGAATGTCATATTGGGCAATTCTTATAAAAAGTGTTAGATAAAAATAGACAGGGAGATTTAAAAACAAAATAGAATCAACACTTTTTTAGTGTGATGTTGAAACAAAACAAAGAAATGTTAAACAAGTAATTACAGTGTAGTTTTTGCAAAAGTACAAATGTTGTTTTTGACAAAGAAACTGAAAGCGTTAGTGACAAGTATCTTGAAATGCATGAAATTGAAAACAAAACCAATTTGAACGTGCTCGCATTCAAAATTCTGACGTTGCATATATTGTAAGAGTATAATGTTAAAATATATTACAGCATATACCATTGTTTCAATTATATTTTGTCAAAAATGCTTTCTAAAAAATAGCAATTAAATATTACGGAATAAATAAGCATATGAAACGTACAAATTAACATAATTAATATCTAATGATAAAATTCAAATTTCTGAAATTATTAATAAGTTAGTATAATTTTAATTGCAGCAGTAAATAGCTACTTATATTACATAACGGTACGTTACAAGTAAATATTAAATATTACATAAATCAGGTAAAATAGCATATAATTTGTTATTATTATGGAAATTTAGCACGAACTTTCTAAAAATACAAATTCTGATAAAATATTTTAAGCCGCTAGATGAAAGCGAGGTTGGTAGAGAATTGTCGGTAAAACAGAAAACGACCAACTGAAATTTGTGTGGTTTTGTTATCTGTATGTATGTATTTGTTTGTACTGTGTTTTACGTAGAATTATGAATGTATAACATTGTTATTTATACGTATATGAATACGTTAATATGCATGTTCACATATATGTATTTATGTATGTATATACATGTATGTTTGTACATGTGTATATATGTATGTATGTACAATGCGTGAATATGTACCTATTATACAATGTATTTGTATATACCAGCCTGAACATGCGTATATATACCTTGTGTGTATGTCTGTTAATATATGTAAATGTGTTATACATGTGTACGTGTACATATATGTATATGTACATATGTGTATGTATATATGTAGTTCTGTACATGGATGTGTAATCCAATAGTATATGTAATGATGGATGAACATGCAAGTTTGATCATGTAAATATACCTTGTATATGTATAAATGTACACGGTGATACATGTGCGTGTATATGCATATATATGTACGCATGTGTGTGTGCGTGCGTGGGCGTGCTAACCACACGTATACACACACGTGCATAAACTTATACACACGTGTGAAAGCTTCTCCGGTCAAGGTCATTTGTCGGCGTGCGTCATCACACAAACACATTTTGAGAGAGAGAGACAAAGAGAGAGAGAGAGAGAGAGCGACGGGATGCTGCGTGTACAGATGGTACTTACATACATTAAACCAGGACCGTAATGTGGTGTTTAACCATTATTAGTTTCATTGTCATAAGTATCTAATATACAATATGAATGTTAATAGTTACATATATATATA
>JAGJTL010000057.1:1617664-1641264 GCA_022063505.1 Calosoma granatense
CATCGGCTCATTGAGACATTCGTAAATGGAGTGGGGGTGGCTTTCCAACCACTGAGACATAAGTCCACTGTGACATCGGTCTACTGAGACATCGGACCAGTGAGATTTCGGTGCAGCGAGATGCTTCCTAAAAATAAAGGACTACCCTAATAATGACAAATGCGTTACGTTATATATCTAGTAGCACAAATACATTTAATTTAGTATAATGTCGATATATTGGTCTAGAATGTAGCATAAATAAAATAAAGATAATTTGTTGAAGAGCCAGGCAACAGTGTTAAATTTAAGCAAATTGGCTTTTACAGTAGTATATTTACTACTAATTTATATTTACCTCTGTACATTAGTTCAACCATTAGAACTCCCATAACAAAAAGTGTAAAACATGCAAAGAAAATAAAAATATCTTACAACTAAACTAAACTTCCTTGTCCGTACTTACAGAAAAACTTACTGGACAAAAAGAAAAACATTCAACCATTAGGGCAGATATTTAAACTTGTAATAAGATAATTTAATAAAAACTTCATGCATAAATGCATCTGGAAGTTTTTTTTTCTGCAGCTGGAAAACAAACGATACGCACACAGATATAAATATTTAAATTCAAATAAGATGGGCGTGTGTACGCATAGGGGGGGGGGGTTGCATGGCATGCTGAGATAAATTTCTTCTTTGTAAAAAGTTTTACGAAGAGGAGCGCTGAGGGAAAGTTTCTTCTTGTGGGCCCCAGTGGCGAGTGAATAGAGAGATGAAAGATGGAATGACTTGTGTATACATTATACTTGTATATACATGTATACATAGAACGATAGCTGCACCATGCATACACGTAGGTTACATACATGCACATACAAGTATACACATACATACAGAGAATCTACACATACAGGACAAATTATACGGGGATATTCATACAAATACACCTAGGCAAGTATAAGTAACTTTTTCCCACAACAAAAAGACATGGACAGATGGATAGAAATGGTATTTCATTTATTTGTAAATTATTAATACTGAAGAGACTTGCTAAAAGAATGATGACATAAATTCTGAATGATGTAAAGATTGATTTGCGAAATGTGCAGAAAAGGGAAAGGAAAAGGGGGAAGAAATAAAGGGAATGAACTTGTAAAGATATACCAACGATAAAAAACGAAAATACACCCTGCTAAATAGTCTTATGTTAAACATAAACTTTTCATTATTTCATGGTATTTCCTAATATTTGACCTAAAAATATGACTTGTTTTTAAATTGGAATAATTGCAGTCTTTGAAATCTACTACTTATCAAATAAATTTGGAAATACATAGTAGAAATGATCCCAATCTCATCATAAAGGCTGTGCTAAAACATCGTATTGAGATGAATTTGTAAATTGTAAACGAGAAAAAATGCATCTATATTTCGCTCGCTGCATCTTTTTAAATTCCAATAATTTTTCCACTGTTTTAGCATGAGATAACTTGACAGAAATAGACCAATTGACAATCGCTAAACATACAACAACCCATGATTCTCATACGTGTTCAAACCAAACAAAACACTAACAGAGACATACCCATGCCAGGCAGGGGAAGACCTTCAAGAACACATATATGGATTCTATCGCTCTATCAGAATTTTCAAACATCCTCCAGAGTGATGGCCTTTTTACACACACAACACACGAGACACGAATATATAAAGATGATTTTTCCCTCTGTCATATCCTACTACCGATTTTTTTGTCCTTTTGGAAAAAGAGCCTTTAAACAAACAGAAACGCGAAAATTGTGGTTATCAAAGCAAACAAGGAGAGAAAAATGATGAGAAGCAAGCAGGAAAGGAAATGTAGAATGTAGTAGTAAGGAAAGAGATGCATTCAGCCGCAGGCATAGCCGGACATATAGATTTTAGATAAAATAACCAAGGATATTGTCGGTATGAAAATATGTCAGCTTTTTTTTCTCGGTCTGTTTTTGTGTGAACGGCAATGTAAAAAAGAAATACAAATTTATGTGAAGTGTGAAGAATAACACAAGATATACAAGGACAGATTTGTATATACATATATCAATGCAGGATAAATAAATCATTAATATTAACAAAGAACATTTCAAAGGTTTCGCTATCATAATTTTAATAGGAATTATTTTTATCACAGAGCAGACGAAAAAATGCTCGCTTATGTTAAACATTATTATATATCATAATATTACTTTTTATACTCTTGAAGTAATAGACTCTTTTTTGTCTCAAGATTGGCTGCGTCATATACTATTATCTTTGCTAATCTCTTTCGTTTCAGTTTCCAACATTACATAAATTTTAATTTCTGAATATTTTCTGTGTAAAATTATATATTCAAGAGAAAGTAGAACTTACAAATATAGAACTATGTTTGTATGTAGAATAAGCATAAGTTTAACTTGACAAGTTTAATAACAATCTGTACGAACTACGATTACAAACTAGTAATTCTAGTAACAAAGACAAATAATTAATAACAACTATACACGTATATAGGTATGTTAGTCAATTCTCTATAATAATTCTTATGAATAACTGTGTCATGTCTTCATGTTTTACTATCCAAGTTTAAACCGGGGTGCTAACACAAACAAAACAGAAATTTCATCAACATGAAAGTGGCTCGTCTGAAACAGTCTTTCATCGTCGTCACGGAAAACTTTCTTCAAGACAGCAAGGGAACAGGGCTACCACCACCACCACTACCAACATACGACGGGAACCAATAAATTCCCTGGATTTATTACATACCCATAATCCTGTGGGATATATCCGCGCTCGTCATATAAAATTCAATACGCTATAATTCTACGTTTTTCCTCAACGCCGCCGCGTATACGAACAGTAACGATGTTTTCTTGTTACTTTTATCATACATTGTAAGTTAGCAAGTAGGAGTTTATAAAAATTACAAGGTAATATTTTTATTTAATTATGGTTTAATAATTTTTATTCACATTATACTAACACTATATCTTACAATAATTACTCTACGGGAAATCTTTGAAAATATATTTGAAGTTCTGGTTATTATCTTGGCTATTCTCAAAATATCAAATGACACAAATGTTATCGAATATTAAATTTTATTGATGCTGTTATTGAGATGAAATCTTTTGAGCAAAATTTGACATAAGTTGCATATAAGGTTAGTGTAATTTGTTAAAGATTTATTATTTAGAAACTGGTATAATCCAATAAATATAACCATAATTTTGGCAAATTTTCAACATTATATAATCAGACATTATATAATAAGACTATTACAAAATTACACGAATTAAAGCAAACATTTATTTAACACTTTGACTGCCGAGTCGATTTTCGTAAAGGATAGACCCATTATGATGTGTATCCAAATGTATACACATGGCAGTCAAAGTGTTAAACTATAGAGTAAAATAAATTTTTTATTTTTAAACTTAATCTTTAAAATATTTCTCCTGTTATCTACATCTAAGTGTTTACAATATGCATAAGAAGGTTTATTTTTTAAATATACCCATAAGTACACTACTAGCCTACAAATTACATGATAAATAATATGGTATCCGGTATCAGAAATTAAATAACCGCTCATATATAGCAAACCAGGAGGAAGTTAGTACACATTATTATTGTAGAACACACATGTTTGTCCCAGCTAGCAATACTATTCTATTTTACAAACAACACACACACACACACACATATATATATGAATAACACAATATATTGGAAACATTATACAGGATGCCATATAAAAATAAATCGAATCCAGGAATTGAAATTCAAACACATTGACTGAAATTTCATCAACATACGCACACAAACACACACACATGCGCATAGATAACATAATAGAACGGGATTGAAAAAAAAGAAAAATCGAATTTATAGGAAATTCAACAATACAATGTAATTCAGTACGACATTTGCACATCTGCATCTGTCAACAAACCGCGTATATAATGGAAAACAACTGAAATGGGACAACTGTGTTATATTTACATATGCAAATACATTGGTTACAAATAAAATATACTTGCTATACCCCACACCTAATATAACGTACCTAATTGAATAAATATCGCTTTCTTCTAAATGAAAGACTCAAGTGTTTAATAAACTTTTCTACAGAATGTAGTTCATCATATTAAATTATTTTCTCCGGATTAACTTGAAACAATATACTACCGCAGGGAGTAAAACAATATTAACAAAACTGGCTGGCAAACAGAAAAACATCAGCGCTACGGTGAAAGTAAGAGTATTACGGTGTGAAATTGCAGAATCCCTGTAGAAATATCTGGCAGAAATGGGCCGGAAACTCTTTCTCCGCTGTTCACGTTTCCACCTAGCGGCAGATGATATGAACTAGCGCGGAAGAAATAAGAATACAACATGTATGCGCGCTGGGTGTTGATATTCCCACGACATCTAACCTTGGTGCAGCTTCCTGTCGAACAATTTACACCAAATTCACCGCGTGCATGTATGAAATTCAACGAAGTGTACCACCTCACACACTCAATATGAATCTCCAATATAATTGCTTTATTTTCTGTTCTGATAAAACTACCTCTTGAAACGCACAACAATAATATCACTTTAAATCCCTCTCCTTCAAAACAAAATGAATTATTGTTTTTATTATTTTCCCTCGGCTTTTGCATGGCAGATCTTAATTTCTGTAATTTCATAGTTTTCGTGTCTCTGGGCCTGGCAATTAAGTGGCATTGGAATTTCATGAAATTGCATTGGAATTGCTTGGGATCAACTGGAGAATGAGATTGGTTCTTTAAAGCGGCTTGTTTTTTAGCTGGGCGAGAAGTTTGCCTAATTGGATTACCGGCTTAACTAACTTAGTCGTTTCTCGTTATCACTTTTAATTACAATCGCCTGAAAATGTCCCGTATGACAATTGACCTTCTATTCTCTGATTTCCGAGCGTAGCTCTCTGATACTATCCATCAGACGCACAACTTTAAAGTTGCAATGAAACGAATAGAGTATTTGACTGCTCTACTAATACTACTACGTTCACTACTCCATCTTCCTTTATTCTTCTCTTACTTTTATACTTTTTCACAGACCATTCTTCCTCTCTATCTCTAGCAGGTTTGTGCTTTTCGTTTTTAGTTCTATATCGTTATAGACTGACAGACATTCAGAGAGATGGCATCGGTCGGAACTGGACAGAATTGAACAAGGAAAATATAGCTGGATAGATGTG
This sequence comes from Calosoma granatense, assembly GCA_022063505.1. Lineage (NCBI taxonomy): Eukaryota > Metazoa > Arthropoda > Insecta > Coleoptera > Carabidae > Calosoma > Calosoma granatense. The sequence goes on from JAGJTL010000057.1 coordinate 1,622,898, forward strand.
CATACACTACGTGACTTTTACTTTATTTTGTAAAAGTCGAAAGTAGAAGATTCGTTTACCGCAAAGTTGTTTAGAGCAAGATGTAAAAGTACATGTTAGCTTTTCGCATTTTAGTCAATATATATATACAGATCTATTAATATTTCAGGGAAACTATTATACAATACCAACAAATTGAGAAGACTAAAATACAAATTATGTTGCATCAATTATTTTATTTTAACAACGTGATTATACAATTAGACGCGGGTTCAATTCCCACCTTGGACAAACATCCAATTTGCATTCCATAATAAACTGTAAATGTTGTTCTGGCGTGCGCTGGCAAATTTCCTGAAGACGTTAAAAATGCTCAATAGTGCTACCCCAGATTAATGAGATATATAGTGATGTTATAATACTGTTATATTATTATTATTAATAAACGCAAATAACTGTCATTTCAACTATAAATGAATCGTTTGCCATTAATTACGAATTTCAAATGTGAGTAATATCATAAATAGTAATCAATTAAAATGAAACCTCGTAATAAATGGCTAAAATCCAATATTAATGCAAGTTGTATTACTGTTTAATTCTAAACCACCCTTCCTTAAGTTAGTTAGAACATTTCTCGCCAGATGTCTCCGTGCCCTTCACTCAACGAATGTTGATTCCATGATAAATTACCTCCTGCGGGGTTAGTGTATACAGAGACGTGCCGCCCCCCACCCCCCAACAAGCTGATGTTACCATCGCTCTGATTGACATGACAGGATTGAGTTTTCCTTTTACCGTTTCACCATACAGGTCCACGCTTGTCTGTATATTATATTACTCTATGTATGTACGTGCATGTGTATATGTGAGAGTTTTATATCCTTCAATATAAATACAAGATACGTTGCTGATGAACACACGAGATCTGAGTCGTGTTTGTGGTTTGCCCGAAAAACCCAACAGATTCCAATGCATACGTATTCTCCTCCCAGCGGAAGAGAAAATGAGACGTTTATTCCGCATGGTAAAGTTGAGTATAAAAATTGATGTTACGACGGGGAAATGTTGCCAGAATGATTGGCAATGTTGAAGTAACGCATAGTATTAGAAAATGCTAGATGAGACAGCAATAACATTACTATTATTTTTTATAGCAAACGTTCCTTTAGTTGAAAAACTGTCAACAAAGTTAACTTGTCAAAAACAGAAATACCATCAAATAGTTTATGTACATTTCAGCCAATAATCAAAATTAATATTCCTACACTCCGTTTCACCCTTTGACTGCCGTGTGCATACATTTGGATACACATCATAGTGGGTCTTCCATTTGAGAAAATCAGCTCGACAGTCAAAGTGTTAATGATTCCTTTAATTTTAAAAAGCCTTTAACATATAGCTAGCTGGATATATGATTTTCAGTTTGATCCTACATTGCTCTTCTTTGTATAAATAAGAAATCATATCTAAATATATTTCTCCCTTCGCAACAAAGCTTTGAAATCTGGCTGCTGAGAAAACCATATCAAATATTCACTGTGTCAGTTCTATCGGACACTTTAAAACACGGGTAAATCTTATAAACTCTTCTGGGAAAGGGTCAGTCCAAGTATGTAGGTGTTCTTAGGTACTTCACTGACCAGCGTAGCAAGGGTCAGTACGTTTTCAGCTGTCAGCAGGCCTGCTAAAGACTGCATTGGAAGAGCTGTGACATCGGATTTGCAGGAGACACGCGTACTCTCTCCATCTGAGCAGGGGAACGGTAGAATTAATCCTGCAACTTTGCAAAAAGTTCACGGTCCAAAGGGATATGCAAAGAGGTAAGTTTGTTTTCTTTTTGCATTTTGAACAACGTTATTGCAAGTACAATACTTACAGATTATTCTGTCCCGGAGAATTAAATGTTTAACGAAACAGGGAATTTAATTTTAGCATTTCAAAATGGATTTAGACAAATTTTGCAGCACTTATTTAAAAAATCAAATGACTATCTCAATTAAATACAAGTCAAGCGTGAATTTCATCATGGAACTCTTGATTTGACTGTATTAAAACATACTTGCTTACACGCTAGAAAAACCAGTATATACTATTAATCAAATGAATGCTAATATTTGTGCAGTTATGCAGTTGTGGAACGTACGGTGCAATTACTAGGGTAGATACACTGAAACAAATGAACAATATTAAATAACTGTGGAGCTGGTCTGGTTTGGAAAATGAATTCCAGCGTCAGTGAATTTCAATTAAACTACTATCAACCGATAAAAAAGCAATCAGAATGCACAAAAAAAACAGACGAAACTAAAAGTGCATATTACAAAGCTTTTGCGAAATCACAAAAACGACAATAGTTTCTGATGAGCAGACATTGGTGTATTTTTAAAAGAAGAAGCCCATTAAAGCCTGAAACATCGAAGCACATCTAAATTATTTTGCATTCAAATCAACATGGTTTATTCTTAGGACAACACGGTGTAAAAAGACGAAAAATAGCGAGGAAAATTTCAACGGAAAAAACCAACTCAGACTTCCGTTTCCATCACGGAAAGCGAATTCGATTACATCGTACTACTGTCGTCACAGCAATTCTATACACAACATACAATCAAAAGACACTATATTAGAGTAATATTTTCACTGGCTTGAAAAAATATTTATCTGTATTTTTTTTACAGACGAAGATAGGAAATTGCATTTGTAACTTCATTGATTGGTAATTAACTTTCTTTTAATTAGTCTTTTTTTCAAAGAGAATATTTTTCTTTTTGATAACATATCATAAATATGCATTTACTTGATAATATCTCTAGTAGATAGTACATTGTTTAGTTTCTGGGTGGTGGTTTATTAATAATGAACTAGTCTAGTTTGTTGACATGTGAAATAGTCTCACTGTGACATACCTAAAGTGTCAGTTGCTCCTGCGACGGTTGCTCCTGCTACGGTTGCTCCAGTTGCTCCTGTTGATGTTTTGTTGTAAAGAGCGTTGAAACGAGAATTCAGTAATGGAAGCATTTGTATAAATTATTATGCACGTTTGAGAGAGAGAGTAACAGAATGGGCCGATGTTAGTTCTGCATTGCGCCACCAGGCGTGTTAGTGTCGATGTGTCCAGGGGATTCCCCTGACATTGTACATACGCTCTCTCAACACGACGTTCTGTCGTCGTACTGCAAATTGTGTTTATTCCCACCCGGTCTTCGTTTCCGGTGGTCGGACCGAGACTCCGGATTCCAAGGATTCCGGGCGGCTTTATTGTTAAGTTTCGAAATGTCTGTGTGACATGTGTCCATAGTGTGTTATTGTATAGATCTAGGTATGTGTCTATATACATATAGCTATCTGTATGTATGCATGTGTGAATGTTGCGTGTTCACAAAGAACCAGTGTCATCTTTCAGATATTTGTGGTATAAATGATAGTAGCTTCGAGAAAGTAAACATATACTGAACTGACGTTGTAATATGACATAAATATCACAGATATTTCCAGAATGTATGTCATACATTTAATTTGGTTATTAAAATGTGAGCATTTTATAAAATGCTCGAGTGCACCTGAGCAAACAGTGGTCAGCATATTCAGTAAGATAAAGTATCTTATTATCAAGATATAGATTGCAGGGATATTAAGACAATATGGTCTGAAACTGAAGATCGAGGGATACTGAAATCTACCCCTGAAACTGACTAAATCGTCTCGCAAACGTACAAATAAAATATGCAATATTTCTCAATCAATTGAAATATTAGCACACATCTTTTAGGCCCAGATACACGCAGTATTTTAGAATTAAATCGACCAATTAATTATAGCCATACTGAACTTCTTAAGCATCTAATAAAAATAAATTTTGGAAAAACTTATGTGAATTTTTCTTTGTAAAACAAACTTTCAGCTACAAAAGTTTTTTTCTTGAGTTTAACTTGGTGGATCAAACTTAATCCGCTACCGTTGTGTGTTTTTACATTTTTATTGAAAAATCAATTCACTGTTTAATATTTCATGTGAGATTCATATCCTAGCCACATGCGGGTGTTGGTTATAAATTTACATTTATCATGAAAGTCGTACATTTTATATGTACTATATAATACCAATAGTCTTGTCTCGTGATTCTCATATATCATTTGTAAAATATTTGGTAGAGATTTCAAGTACATTCCTGCATGGTTTCATTTATGTATGTACATGTTTCAGTACATACATACGTATGTATCTATGTGCGTGCATCTGTTTACAATTTAATACACATTTGGGAATAATTTCTATGTAGATCTAGACACGTATATAACAAATAGTATGTTTTTTCCTTGTGGAAAACATGCTTTTGTATTTAGTATTAACACTTTGACTGCCAAGTCGATTTTCTCAAGCGGAAGACCAACTATGATGTGTATCCAAATGTATACACATGGCAGTCAAAGTGTTAAATAATACAATGCGCTACAAATAAATACAATTTAGAAAATATTTAATAAACTATAATTTAACAATACCATTTTATTAACACTTTGACTGCCATGCGTATACACATCATAGTGGGTTTTTTCTTTAAGAAAATCGACGCGGCAATCAAAGTGTTAAATCAAGGTAGAATAATTCTTTTTCACTGGCATCAAAGTCAACAGTCTTCAAATCTTGTTACTCTCTTTCCTTATTACAATTGCATTTTTCAATTTCAACAACATGAATAAACAACTCTAGTACTTTTCCTTGTCTGCACTCCAGTCCGCTCAAAAACAATCACAGTGTTTATGTTTTCCTATCATTCTAACACAATGGTGTTGCAACACGCCTGTACGTTCTACTATTCAGTAACGTATTCTACGCAATCTTGATCCCAAATACCCACTCTAACTTCGTGCGTATTCAATCGGAATGTCTTTACAAACTCCCTCTTAATCCGTTCGTAACGTTCGTCGTCGTGGGTGGTTTGTGTCCTTACTAACGTACGCAGGAGTGGGAGGGGGGAGAACGTTGGTGACAACAGAGCCCTCTATTGAGAGCACTCGTGAACGCGTTCTGCATGCGAAGCGTCCTTAATTCTACGCGTAAGTTTCAAGTGCGCGCGGCGCTTGTTCTATAGTGACGACGAGTCATGTCCTTATTCGATGACACGCACTCGACATACCTAACACTTGGGCCTAAGGAGTGGACAGATATCCTGATTACAAACGCCTTCAAGCAAATTCTGTTGTTAATTCGGTATCACAGAGATCTAGGTCGACCTTCAACAACTCTTACATAAGAAAGAATTTTAACACATTAACTTCAAGCGATATATGCCTGAAGTTTTCTTTCAAATATAACAATTACTATTGTTTTTACTAGTGGAAAATATTATTTAAACTCTGACAGAAAAGAAATTTAAAACATATATGTACATTTGGGGTGTGTAAAGTAGAATTATGTGCATCGCCCCGCCCCCCTTGCTTTAGGATTATACCTTGAAATAATACACAATTGTTAGGGGGTAAAAAAGTAGAAAGATTAAATGTGTCATGTAAGTAAATACGAAAAAGAAGTTTTAAGTAAATGATAAATGGTAAACCATAAAATAGGATTATATTAAATGGGGTAGCAGACACCCCTGTGTGTGTGAAACCCCACAAAATGTACCCCTTGTTTGCTGGTATTTCTTGTATAATTTGCTATATTAAAAACTATAAACATACGGTGCCATAATCTAATAAAAAATAATTATAAAATAATTAAATTATATTCAAGAAGTATTAATTTATTGTTGTTCATCTATAGTTTAGTCTAAGTCTAATAAAAAACTCAATAATTTACTTTTAAATTTGTGCAAAATTATATTTATGTTACTTGCGTGAAAGTTGTTTAGATGTAAAATGCTTTTGCGAGTCAACAGTCCATAATTTCTAATTTAAAGATATGTCCATTGCTTTATGAAACTTCATACAAGTTAACTTGAAATTCAGAATTAACCAAGTTTTAAAACATTCTCAGGGTCCCATGGTCACAACTCGCGATGCGTCTGTCCTCCGACGTCCAAGGACACACACACACACAAACACAGGATGTAGAGGTGTATATACCTTACGTTGTACTTCGGGCCGTCTATGTACGTACGTGCCTGTGTGTGTGTGTATAGGCAGAGGTCGTTTTAGGACAGCCACGAAGGGCAAAGACCAGACGTACCCCGTGCGCGTCGCTGACTTACCGGAGGCACAGAGGATGAGGGACGCCAGGCGTCGGATAACTACGACGTCTCTTGTACGCAATGCGCCTCACCGCCTTTCAAACCCCCCACAGAGCACATCTCCACCCCACCCCCCCAAAAACCCCCAGCCTGACGATCGATATACTCAGCACAAGCATAGGCGCGCGAGAACGCGCCAGCAGTACCTAAACAAATGGCACCTAGGCACAATACATAGCATGAATTTGCAATGCGCCAGTTTATAGTAGAATCAGATATGAATGGAATAGGTTTTGCTAGTTTTGTTTTGGATTTGCCTAAATCCTAGACTAGATTTAATGTAATTTTCGTTCTACACACGCGGAAGTATGGATATAAAACCGAATAACGACAGTATGAATGAAACAACTATGCAAATAATTGTGTAATTAAGAACACGTTTTAATGGCAAATCAGGAATGAATGTATAAATTCATAATGTACATCATGTATGCATTACATAGGAAAATTAAACACATAAATATGTAGTTGCTAATTTTATTATAATTATGAGCTTCAATTATTGAAATAAGAATATGTAAATAATTTATTCTAGTATAGTCTTATTTTCATTATAGAAATACTGATTATATAATTACAAGAATTACCTACAATGTGTTTAATTATTTTCTCCTTCGCTAATATTAAATACGTATACACGAATAAATTTTCTTCCTATTCAGGTTTTCTTTCTACGGATTTTCATTTTGAAACCTTTTTAATTTATGACACATACCCTTACAGAATCTTGTAATAAACTTGTATATGTACAACAAAAAATCCTTGTATCTAATTTTATTTCTGGCGCTGGCCCAAAAGCAGATATGAATGAATAAAGACGCTCTGTGTATGTGTGTGTGTTAGTTTATTCCAGGTTTCTATTTTAATTCGCAAAAAACTGTAAAGAATTCGTGGTACACTTAAATATAATCTAGATTCATAACAACATTCAAAGTTAATTGGAGGTTTTACACTAACAAAATGTTATGAAGCCACACAGTGTATGTGCTATTCATGTATTGGTAACTATCAACATATCACTTTATTTATTTTCTTTCAGTGTATCGCGCTTGAGAGACACTGTACAGAACCGAAAATCGATCCTAGCAAAATAAATAACAAAGTCTTTCTAAAAATATACTTCCATTCAGTCGACGTCAAGGACGTATCTCGTGCAAACTACATTTTGGCAATATCAAATTTTCAAATATTACATGTTGTGTCATCAACCTTCCGAATATAAAATATACAAGAATTAAAAAACAAATATTATAATTCACTGACATAATATAAACACATTTAGATGAAACGATGTATAAATACAGACTTCATTTTACAATTTAGTTAACTACCAGACAATTTAACGTGTATATTAATTAATTATAAACATACTTGTATCCAAGTACGTGTGTATCTCTTGCTACAGTCTGTTTATGAATGTTTTATATACGGTATTATTTGTACGAACACAAACATTTAATAGTTAAACAACCCTTATAATTGTACCGTTTTCTTCTTATTCTGTCACATTCAGTATATTACACGTTCACTCTAGCTTTTCATTCCTTTATTCATTTAAATTCACTGCTCTACTACATCGCATTCAGCGGGTAAATAAGTTTAAACCAGTCTTTGAATTGCATCCAGTATAATTTTTAATGTGCATCATTACATTACGCAAAAGCACATCATTACTGTTAAAGTATGTGCGTGAGTGTGTGTGTGTGTGTGTGTTGGAGGCGGGACATATGTATTCGTACGTGTGAATTGAACATTCAAACACCCCCTCGGCTATAGAGGGATGGACTCATCCCATTGCTCTCAGTGGCTTGGTCGAAAGTGGAGACATCTATTGTAGCGATCCGTATATTCACCACCCGAGAGAGCGACGATTCAACCTTGAATATAAATTGGGGATAAAAGGACAGCCAGACACGTCTGTTGACGACCACCGCATTCAGTTTCGCTTTTATACCAGTCATTCCCAATATTTTCGTAACGATAATAAAATTGCATGTTTCTTTAATCGACTTGTATATATCGTGGGATTGTGGCTGGTTTAATAACTTGTACTGTTATGATCAGAATTTGATTATAGTGTCTCTTTTTATTGACATGATACATCAGATAATGATCATATTTATGACAGTCTTCTTAAAATATATTTATAAAAAATAGGGACTGCCTTAGCAGTCTACGAAATTCAAGACAGGAATTTACTTAATCTACAATTTCATAACTAATTTTTACTAGAATATTTTAACAAAACATTCGATTATATATATTATATAGAAATATTATATAGAAATAACGGTTATTTTTTTAGCGTTATGAAACACATCTGTTACATTATAAATATGAATAAAAAAAACATTTAGCAAATATATAGTTTGGCTTGAAAAGCATAATTATTTTTCTTAAACAATTGAACATATACAGAACTGTATATATGTAGAAAATAAAACTGTACAATTGATAGTAAATATTTCATTTATGAGTCCATCAGTAATATGTATTAGCATGTTTAAAGAATAAATAAAAAGTGTATGTATATTTGCCAGTGGATACAAGATTCCATATATGTCAAAGTCGTTATATGAAATGGATGGTGTATTACAGAGTTAATAGGGTATCATTATCGGACAGGTTTGTCCTGCAGATAGACAGATAGTGAGTCAAGTATCACGGGTAACCAATACATAAACCATTACTTTGTAATGATCACTTTCCATACACGATATTCCATAAATATTTATAACGTCAGATTACAAACATCAGCATTGGCTATATATATATATATAGTATGTTTAACAAAAATTACACACTAGATATTAGATAATCCCACCTACCTTGATCCGTAGTGCAGGGACAAGATTGAAGCTATAGTCAGTCCATAGTTGTAGTCATCTTCTGTAAAGAAAAATAACATCATATATTTATAATAAAACACAAGAATGTATATTTTATTTCAGATGCTAGTAACGTGAATGTAAATATAAGCTAGTAATATTAAAATTACTATTGAGAAATTAAAGAATTTTAAAAATAGAGATACAAATGTATTTAAAATTAAAATGAAAAAAGTACTATGAGTGCAACTGGAATTAGGTTTATAATTTTTTTTAAATATCAATACAACAGAAATGAATAGTTTCTTAAGAAAAAACATCGAAGATCTTTTTAAAACTAAAGCAACAAACTTCAAATCTACTAGAATGAAGATATTCTTTCAGATTAACCAAAAAAACTTACATCCTTGAACGAGACTCATAAATACAAAATTTTATAAGTTTTCTACGAGAATCACAACCTAAGCAACTGCAAGCAATAATTGCAACAATTAAATCTGGCACAGAACGAAACACACATTATGTACATGTTGTTGCTAATAAGCCATTTGGAAGAAACCTAATAATTTGCAAAATGATTAGCTTCAGTGTACACAGGCGAATTAGAATCTACCTGAATGTGATACCAGTTTAGAACCTGAGCAATATAGAGGTTTTGTATTTAATTAAGGACAGCACATGTGTGCGCCAGTACTATCAGAATATTACAGGATAATTTTCATTCTTATTAGCGTGGAAATTTGGCAGGACTAAACTAGCCAATTCACAATGATTAGCTAATAATTACTTATCGAATTTGTAAAAACAATCATTAAGTATCATTGTCTAATACCATATTCACATTCATTGCTCCATGAGAAGCTAAAACATTGTATTATAATTTGATTACAAATTCCCCAGAAAATCTTTCTAAATTTTCCAAAAAAGACAGTAAGCACAAAAAAAGAATTAAAAGGGAATTCGCTAAACATCAAGAGACAATTAAAATAGATCTGTTAACATTCATAACTAAAGACTAAAAACTTTCCTTAACAATAGAAATGGTCCTTAGGACTTATAACTGTAATGCTAAACATACTGAGTATACACATATCTTATTCAAACCATCTTCTTAAGGAAGCAGATCCTTCCCTAAAACATTTCAACATCATCTTAATAGACTCATTCCGCTGGTACTGCACGTCGTTATGTGTACAAAACATTACAGAAAAAACTCCATTTTTATCTATCAACTCCATGTCTACCCTCCATCAGAAATTTCCCAAAATTACTTTTGGGATTTGTAAGCGGCAACCTGACGTGTAACGTGTTGCAGATAGTGGTGTTGTAGAGGAGGACTGCGGGGCGGAGGGGAGGAGGTGGTAGTGAAATTATAAAATCAACCCTCTCTACAGATAGTCGTTTATATCCCCTCCCCTCTGTAGCAAGCCGTGATTGCGATTTGCATTTACCCTTATTTTACGAGTACCTTTATGGAGGGGTGGCTATCATTGTATTGCCTCTTGAGACACTAAAATCATTGTTTTGAACACGCGCCATACAATAGTGAAAAATGTCCCCGTGTTCAAACGATATTAGCACTAAAAGCATTAGCCAATAGCGATGATAATCGCTCAACATGATTAGCTTCCCCCCCCCACGCCTGAAGTTTGGGAATTGTTTGTGAAGAGGTGTACAGACAATAGCAAATACACCCTTGTTCCGGCCTGTCGAGATGACAATTAGGGGACTGTGATTTAGTTGGCACACTGCTTTTAGGGACTTTTTTTTATTTCATATTTTTGTGTAGAAGAATTTAGCGCGTAATGGATACTATTTTATTTCAAAAGACGGAAATGTTTTTCAAGCTAAAATGAGCGAGGGTGCAGTATCTTTCCTAGCTAATGGATTCAATGGTGTATAAATTTAAGAATTAACATAATAGAAAGTATTGAGCGATGAAAACCTAATGGAAAAATATTGTAATTTACTCTTAAAAAGAAAAGCGTATATTTGGTAAACTGCAAATCAGAAGAGAAGTTGTTATATATTTGTATTTGTTATCCATACTGCTACATTTCCTGAAGATTTTAATGTTATTTCCATAGATAGTTTTAATATATTTTATGTAAACAAATATATTGCCTTCTAGATAAATACCAAGTTTAATACAATACTTGACACACATAGCCGAATAAATCCGTAGAAACATAGCTTTAATGAACAATTCCAACGGATGATTAATTCTAACCCTTATCCATTGGTTTTCAGTCCAATTTCAGTTTGCGGAATGACTTGAATTTCAAACATACCAGCATGAAGACAGCAATAACTGGTGTAGTGTACTAACTACTAAAAGTACTTCACATCTGTCACCAACCAAGGTAAAAAAAATGCGAGGAGTTAATCTCGGTGGCCTTGGTGTGCAAGTTATTAAAAAATATATATAGCTATGCAGCAATACGGGGTGGCGTACTACTATAAAACAATAGATGCCCCGCCGCCGCCCCCGTGGCCCTATGCGGGGGCACCGACGTGTTGTTTTCATAAATCGCACAGCAGCCGACATCAGCAGTTGCCGCTAGGGGAGCTGCAGTCTAGTTCAGAAGAGAGTACAGCTGTCGACAGCGAAAATTAAACGGGTATTGCATATTATGCAGAAATGTAGCACCACTACATGCAGATATACATTGCATACAGCTAGCAGAACAACATATTGTGCCATGTAGGAGAGTATGTACTGAATTCATAAGAGATTTTGTTTTTATAATAATTCCAGCATAGAAATCTCTATATTAAATTATAATGTGCATTACACAAGAAAACGTTGGATCATCTACTATCCCAGTTTTAAATGATAACGAGCAATGATTTAATCAATTTTTACATGTTTTGACAAGCCATTTCATAACAATTAATATACCATTTCATGTAAATATTAAATTTGCACATATATCATCGATTACTGACCAATACTTCTATGTACCTGGAATAGTAAGTTTTACTCAATATTTCTTTTGGGAAATTGAAAATACTTCTAACTAAAACCCACTGTAAGCCAACACTTTTACAAAATTGGGCCAAATATCAACTTACAATGCTGCCCGGATCTATATATAAACACAAAGATGACAAAAACGCAGTCGGCTGTGAAAACTGATAACGTTATAGTAACAAGAGTTATGAATTTATGACTTAATTAAAGACATAGTCCACCGGATTTCTAATTCTCCTCTGAGAGAAAACGCTTCTCACCAGGAAAGTGAATAATTGGTCCAATGCCAATTTACTCTGGATGAAGATTTAATATGATTTGCGCGTAAATACATTTGCTAGTGTACAGTTATCCAGATGGAATAAATGCACTTTCAAACGTATTTTCTGATTAGTGATTCAAAATAAATATTTACTCTATCTTAAAGATGTTTCGCCAGAAAAACTGGAAGCTTTTGGAAGAACTCATCAAATCGAATGGAGATCGCCACAGATTTTTAAAAAATGTGATGCTTTTAGAACAATGTACCTATTAAAATATATTTTGAAACATTTAGTAATAATTACTCTATTTTTCCCAGTGCACAAAGAAATATTTCTATGGAAAAAATAACTATATCCTTAATTGAAACATGTCATATAGATGTGTAGGATATAGGAGGGATAAAATGTGTAACAACTTGAGTATACAACCACCTCCTCCACTGTAACTCATCGCTACCCAATTGGAAACACTCAACATGCATGAAACCCATACAATTTGTTGTTTTATACATATAAAGTATTCTGATACTCGTACATCATACAATACTGTTACATTTATCCTTAGTGAGAACTATTATTTGTGTTACATTGTGGATTCCGCACATCTCTATTCCACATCCATATTTCTCAGTGCATCTTCTTTGTTCGTTTTGTTTTTACTCCATTGCTGGCGCATGTGTATGTGTAGGGAGATTTAATATGCTAATGGCGCTCGACGTTTTGCAAAATAATGTCAAAAAAAGATACGCCATGATATACGAGCTTAACGTTTTTTTAATCGCGAATTTATGAGTTGTTTGACTTGAAACTGTGAGTTGGATTTCAAAAGCATTTGTGGTGTGACAAATCAGTATTGCAGAGGTTTTTTCTTTACAAAATAATCCAACTGAATTTATGTTTCGTATATGAATGAAATGTACATCGGGATTATGAGTTTCAGAATCCCGCTGATAATTGTTCTTTCTACAACAATAAACATGATATTTATTTCTAAACTAAAAGTAATTAGGTTTATATAAGTGTGTATTCCAATGGGATGTTAAATATCATCAACTATAATTTATTTCTTCATTCTTTTATAAAAGTAATTGAACAAAATATCCAAGGCACAAAATAATGCATATATACACATGTTTGGCATATATCCAACATCAAGATATCATACAAGAGCAGAACATAGCGTTGCAAATTGGACAAATAATAGCACACACACACACGCACACCTAGTACTGACATGTATGCACTTGCATTCAGTATATATGCCACACCAACATGGAATCGATATTATTAACTGTGTCTTCAAGTATTTGATTCTCGAATGCATTCAAGGCCTGCTTATATAATCAAGATTATATAGAACGTAAACAACCGAACATCGAAACGTAAATGAACAACATTAATCAACAAGATTAATTAAATTCAACGTGAGATTTGTGGAAATTAATTAAAATTTACGTCAAAAGCTTAACGTTAACCCCTTGGGCTAGGGTGATGAGAGATCAGACTATCTTTGTAGTCTATGAAATGTCATTCACGTGACGTCACTTGCCTAGGTTCTTAATGTTGTTTTGTCGCTTGTACATTGTTTATAATCTAGAGTCGTTAACGACAATTGACTCTGATATAACAGTACATAATAGAGATCTTACCCGGAGATATAAACAAAAGATATTATTGTAGATTATTTCAAGTAATCAGTATTGAAAAATGCATGGAACATTAGTACAGAACAAATATTTATATTATATTTCTATATTCGCACTTGAACTTGAAAATCCTCCTGTTGTCTTACAAGGTTCAAATAGGTTAAGAAAAATTATAAACGTGACTAAAATATTTAAATTATTACCTGTATCAATTTACTAGTTAGTCTTAAATATTATAAAGCCAATATTATATTTACAAGGACAACATATCAATACATTACTGTATATCTCATCCGTAGATAACATTACTTGAGAATGAAAATAAATTTTGTTATTGTTCCCAGTTCGGCTATGACCCAGATTCCATACTATAATGCCATTACTTCAAGGCTCTGCATGTTTGTTTATAATGAAACAGAATTGCCAACGTAGTAACACTAAAATTCCCTGGTAGAACTTCGTCATTTATCAAACAACACAAGTGTAATGCTTGTCGAGTCCTGCACTGTAAGATTTTATGTTCAGAATGGTTTTCATTTTTGAACTGTAGCAATAAAATACTGGTTTGAGGTTCTCGTTGTTCTATCGAATCGCAATAAACTTTATGAACAGACAAGGTGTTTGATAATGATGTTATCAGCACCTCTGAAACACTTCCCCACGTTTTACCAAAACCAAATAATAATTTTATTGAAGCAGTATTTATATAAATGAATTTATTGCAATTTAATTTTATAAAATCTTATTTTTATTTACTTTATTACAGTGTTTATCTATAGTATTCTGCAGGATTTAGTATATATTCTTATTTGTAATATTACCAACTGTAAATATACTACCCCAGTAATGGGAAAGGCGTGATGTTATGTATGTATGTAAATATACACTATTTTTTATTAATTTAATAAAATAACCAATTTAAAAAACAAATCATGAAGAAAATATTATTAAGACAGTATGTCCTAGTTTATATATTAAATTTTAAATCTTCCAATATAAATGTATATTCATAAATTGGAATGAAAAAAATGCCAAATTCGTGGAAAGTTATTCTCCAAAAATATTTCAAACTTTTTTACATTGTGCGCTCGTTGTAATAAGTAAATAAAAGAAATTTAATTTGAAACAATTCCCGCGGGAATATATGTTTCTTGGTGAGCTTTTTAATTGAAAACCTCACTCGTTCCTGGCTTTCTTCTTCATCTTCTTTTGTTCATTATTTCTTGCCCGAATGAGTGGGAGAAAAATCACGTCGTCTTTGTGTCATGTTTTTTTGTGTAAAAAGCTTCATTTTGCGTGTTTTTTTTGTGCTAACATTTGCGGTCATCGAACTACCATCATGTCATCGATTATAGATTTGTTGATATTTTGAAACGATGCCAGACATTCTTGCTAGACAGACATTATACATACTGTGAAGAATAAATAAAAACATATTCCTTACAGCTAAAAAGAACATAGTTTCAACTGCTCTCTTCATGTACCAGAAACTTATGTATGTTAAATAAATGTTTCCTGAATATTCAGAATTCCGTAGACAAAACTTATGCATACTTTAATCCAAACTACAATAATTATGTAATATATATTCAGTGTTTTCCGCATTACATATTATACTAGAAATATATTTATATAAAATATTCTTAAAATATACAAAATTTACTGAATCACTGATACAGAAAAATTAAATGATCTTGGAAATATATTGAGTAAATATATCAGTAAGTACTACAATTATAAGGAAACAGCTTCTGTCAAAGATGTTTTAAATTGAAAGAAATTCTGGTTATCAAAAAACCACTTAACACCCAAACACTTCTATACGGGTATACTCATTTAATAAAATCAGCAGTCCTGAAACAAAATATTCCAATCTTTTTGCAATTCCTTAATATTTGGAATACCATATATTTTATTACAATGATTTTTTATTTTCTTAAATAAATAATAAACTCGATTTTGTCTTTTAATTTCTCATTCTTTCTCGAATATTTTAGAATCTTTAACAAGTTATTTATACAAGCCAATATATCTACATATTTGTGTGAACGTAAATATTTATTTTCAAGACACAAGAGCGACCGTTAGTTTTGCATAAAATTCCTGCTATCATTGAGTGCAATTAATCTCTCTTTTAGCGGTAAAAATTTTGCGAATCTCTGTGACAATGAAGGATGAGTCACGCCATAGTATGCTGAAAAAAACGGGAACATGGTGGTTTCGTACACAAAGAGGACGGATATGGAGGAAGATCTTGCGATCAAAGAACGCGATGAAAGAAGCCGCGATTGATACTAAAGATCGAGGTAGGCCTGGGAGTGAGATGAGGGCGTAGATGAAAAGACAAGCAGTTAAGTACGCAAGGTAGGACGGACTGATAAGCAACAAAGCAGGGAGAAGAGAGAAGAGAGGACAGGAGAAAGATGAGAGGAACTCAGGGTGAAATAAGGTGCGAAGCCAGGCGAAAGGAAGTTGTAAAGAGAACGCACAACAGACTGGAAGACGTAGAATGAAAATAAATAATCAGAATGCATGAAGTATGTTGATAGAAGAAAATAATGAAGGAAGAAAACCAACAGCCCAGATGGTTTATGTATGAATTTTTAATTAAAGCCTCTACAGAGCTTTGTCAAATTAGAACGCTACCCATTGTACACGCATAAAAGAAATGTTTAATGATGTCGTAAATTTTGGAAATGATTTTAAATTGAATAAATATTTTTAAAAGGTTCAAAAAATAGATTAAATATGAGTCTAGTTTATTTGAATCGAAATCGAATAATATTTCATAGAGAAATTAATAGATTATGATATTGACGTTTTAATTTTTCAAATTACACCTACATTCCTCTAAATGTCATCTTAATTTTCCATTTAATGATTGTCTATTTAATTAATGTAATAAATCATCATCAATCAACAATTTTCAAGGTACTAATCAAAATGTTTCATCCAAATTTTACAAAAAAAAACTCGTCCTATTAAAATATTAACACAAAGTATTTATTTCGAATTTTTTCCACTTTAATTTTCTTCTTTTCCTCTTTGGTGCTTGAATTCGCTGTTCTGTTATATTGCGTTTCTTGTGCCGGGTTTATACGTTAATTACAATTATTTCCGTGTACCTATGTATTTTTGCGTTTTGCATGTTGCGAGTCGGCGTGGCTGAAGTATAAACCCT
Organism: Calosoma granatense; assembly: GCA_022063505.1. Lineage (NCBI taxonomy): Eukaryota > Metazoa > Arthropoda > Insecta > Coleoptera > Carabidae > Calosoma > Calosoma granatense. The sequence continues at coordinate 1,640,001 of JAGJTL010000057.1, forward strand.
AGAGCAGGGACGGGGAGGGGGGGGGAGGCCCCATGTTGGTAATGATAAACTGGGTTAATTACCCACTTTAGACTGGCACGTATTTCAAGCAGTACATATTACATTCATATACGTGAGTGGGAGAGATTTTTTTTTCAGATTTTACTTTTATTTCACGTGTACCCTTCACGGTTGACAGAAAAGTGACATTTCTACCTCGTTGATTTTTGTAGCAGATTTTTGATAAAATAAATTTTAATATTTACTTTCGAGAGAAGAGTAGAAAGTGAATTAATTTCGTTGATGGTAAGAGAGATTTTGATAATTTAAAAGAAATAATATGAAATATAAAAAGTCTTACTAATTCGAAATAATTGGATAAGATACGTTCACAAGTGCGTTGCATAATAACTAATAATATATACAAGTACTTGTATATCAAATGCACCCTAATAAATGCTTAATTATGCCACCCCGGGTAACTGGGATATTTATTTATACAGGGTAAAAAAAAGACGTAAAACTTCCTTGAATTTAACGTTACAATATCTAAACTCAAAAATAACTATTTCTTCTATTGCGTTCTTGGAATTAAAAAAAATTCATTTATAATAAGTCGAGGAGCCAGTGTAAAATATACTTCAAAAAGATAAAAAAACTTTATTAAAAAACTGAAAAACTTCATTAACATGTTACGCACAATATCCACGCATATCATTGCGACATCTTGCTTTAATAAAACCGTCAACATCTTGAAAATATTTCCCTACTTGTTATTCATATATCTTTTTACATTTGCAGAGAGCGAAAAAAGAAAACAATAAAATAAAAAAATAAATAAAACGTAATTCTACATGTGGCTGCTAGATGGTGCTGCCGGTGGTGGTGGCGCTGTGGTGCATGCGGACGTACCACAAATCACATGTAACAAGATGCGAATGTTGGGCCTGTTTAAGATAAGTTTCAGCGATAAGTTGCCCGCAAGCCGAAATACTACCACTGCAACACGCACTGTCTAATGTACAGCAGCGCCGTCAACAATTCAACGTGGCAGGGGCAGATTCACACTAAAGTGTTAGGACATAGTTTCTGCAAGAACTCAAACTATTTCAAACAAAATACTCCAAGTAATATTACATATATTAATATGTACCGCATTATAAGGAAAATATATAGTCTATTCACATTTTATATTCCTGACTTATTACTTGTTAATGATTAGATTTTTCTAAAATGTTAGGAAAATGAAATGTTAAAAGACTATACACATTATCTCTACTTGCTA
>JAGJTL010000057.1:1665716-1681654 GCA_022063505.1 Calosoma granatense
AATAGTTTAAGAGAAAATTTAAGATCCAATTCAAGTTTAAAGATAATATTAGATAAAAGTTAAAACTAGTTAAAAATTGATATTATTTCCTGCGTATTTTTGTATATAAGTCAAGGAAAAATAGTAATTATTTAAAATATCTAGAGCAAATTTTATTTTAGCAAATTTTATTTTATAAAACTGATATATAATTAAAAACAATTCTAGTATTCTTAACCCTCCAAATTTGTTCAAAAAATAATGATAAGATCGTTTTAGTTAAATCATAAGCGATATCATTAAATACTAATTTTAAGCAAGAACAGAGTGCATAATTACTTCCCCGTAAGATTCTAATTACACTTGTTCTAATGTATAATTAATAATATGATAATTAAACTGTGTCATAATTATGTCAGGATGTAAAGTAATAAATTATCTAATTATAAATACACAATATTAGGATTTACATACATACAGATATATTTTTGATAAAATTCAATGCTTATTTCAACATAAAGTTGCAGAAAAACGTTAAAATATTGTTATAATAATTGTTCAATTCCATACAGTACATATGACATATTATATCAAGCAATACTTCTATAGGAATATGAAAATGCTAGTATATATCAACATAAAATAGTGTAAAAATATGTAATAAAAACTAGAAAAAAATTTTCTAAATAATTTATTAACGTTAGTTCTCTATAGCGATATAAATAATTCCAGATGTTTAAAAATTTTCAACTTATTTATTAATTTCCAGCATTGTAACAAAAAATTTCATTATCTTATTAAACTTTTGTCAAGTAAAATGTCCCCATATTAAAATAACTTACTTGTCATAATTTGTTCATTAGTAACAAAAATATACATCAAAATTGAAGACAATTAAAATTCTAGTTATCGAAATACACCATCTAATTTCACAGTGAAACAATTAATTTATAAAACTTCAATAAATATTATTCTTACCTATTCCGTTGTTCATAAACGTCAAAATTCACGTAGGCCGAGAAAAATAAACAAACAAAAACACACGAACATTTAAACAAAAACTAAATGCATATTAAAACACAACTAAGTTCACATAAACCTCACTTTACGTACATGCCATGTGGGATAGCGTAAAAACGTATATTGTTTACGTAATATAACGTTGTTTAAGCAACTAGTGAACGCAGCCCTCTGTCTGCAGAGGCTGGAATAACACTGAACCACGCGCCCACACATGTATAGAGCGCGAAGCGAGAGAAAACAGTTTTGTGGATTTTATTTAAGATAACGCATGCGCCTGACGCAATTTTCACGGCTACATAAAAGAAAATGCGACGTATTTTTGAACGAACATGTTTAAAAACCTATTTCAATATACATGGTTTATTAATAATTGTAGTATTAAGAGTTCCAAAAAAATATTAAGAACAGGTTTAAAAATAACTAAATAAATTCCATGGAAGACCAAATGGAAAATGTTTCAGATAACAATATTAAATAACACACTGTTATACCAAGTAATACATATAATATACTCACATATATAATTAGCTGATACAAATATAATATGCATAGCGTACAGTCGATACAAAGTATAATTTTCAAAACTCAAAAATAATACAAATAAATAGATAAATCCTCTTTAGCTTCGGTTCATTCTATTGCCCCACCCGCGCCTGTGCTCATCCTTATACTCATCTTTATCTCTCATTCGCTGCAACATCTCTGGATCATCATTTTCAATTCTGTTCTCCTCATCAACCCGTTCGGATTCATCGTCTAATTCTACACCGGCTAAAGCAGCTTCCTGCAACGATCTAGGTGGTCCTGATTTAGCTTTTTCCGGATCAGGAAATACACCGTCCCTAACTCGTTGGTCATAGAATTCTTTAACGGTTAACGTTGGTAAACTGGGGTAACCCAAACCGAACACCGCTTTCTGTACATCATCTTTGGTTATAATCACCGGTCGCAGTGGTTTAGACCGCGGTGGTTCTTTTTTCGGTACACTAGCAGCATTGTCTGAATTTTTCATCATTTCCATATGTGCCAACATTGGTTTCTCCATTTCAATGCTGTCCAGTTCTTCAATCGATTTAAAAATGAAAATTTTCACCATTGTCAATATGTATTGCCTCTTGATTTCATCATCGACATTCTTACTTGCCATATTCACTTTCAGGTCGTTCAGTTTTGATTGTAACTCTTTTTGTTCTTTGAAACGTTGAATTTTATTGTGTCTAGTGTATACCATACCGGACAGTTGTTCCATTTGTGACTTTTGCGCTACCTGACCTGAGCTAGACGGTTGTTGTTGATCTTTGAATGTGTAATCACTCAGACCGTAATCGTTGCAACGTTGTAAGAAATCTTTGAAGTATATTTCTGCAACATTGACGATTTCTTTACGATCGCCACTTGTTATTTTCAGACTGAGTGTACCTAGCAAAGCTGGCATTAACACGTACTGGAGGTCTGACGTTGATACTTCGTCAATACTCTCATTGGTACTGAACAGACCTGCTAACGAAGCTAATTTCGTAGCTTTCTCAAACAATCCCATGGCTCTTTTCACATTTGCCTTTAAACAAATTATTAATGTTATCCAAACTAATCCTCAGAAATTCATTAGCATACAAATTATAGTGTTGCATGTTTAAAGAAACGAGATAAATGCCATAATGAAATTTAAAATATTTCCAGAACAAAGTTTATATAAAATATGCATGCAATTCAGGTTATTACATTTATCACAATGTTATATTATCATTTTCTAAATCATCTAATTAATTCGCATATTTATTTGCATATTGCAGCGTAAATACATGTAATACAAAAACACGTACGAAATATATTGTTTCTTTGAATAATTTTAAAACAGTAAAACTGCATTAATTAAAACAAGTTTAATTTAGGACTGAACACTGTGTTAACTAGTCATATTAATAATTAATGGCAATCATAACAATAAATAAATAAAACTAACCTGAACTTCAGAACTGTTTGTCGGTTCATCAGTCTTGTCTATATTATTGAATAAATCAAGCCCTTCTTGGAATATTTTCGATAGGTTCTCAATACTTTCATCGTCTGCTGCCATTTTCAACTATATTCTTAATGATTCCGAATTTTAAGCGCAACTATTCGCCGCAAAAACAAACACTCCCATATGACGACGAACTGTCAACAGAATGTCAAATGATCTCAAAATTCAATACTACTTCTACCATCTGTTGTCCAGTTTGTAAACTAGTCTTATTTTCAAATGTTGCCGCGCATTTGGAAAAGCATCAATAAGCGTTTTTATTGTAAAATATCGTAAAATTGATATACATATTAAATAATCAATTAAAATGTAAAATAAGGAAATAATATGGTTTATTTTTATTGTTGACATTTGAATTATAATATTGCATATTCTATATAATTTGTAATACAACTTTGTTATTTACATATTAATATTTTGATTAATTTATTTGAAAATGGCACAATGTTCTACAGAAACATGTGATAGTATTTAAAAAAACGTAGTTTTAATCAAGTAATTAAACATAATTTTTAAAATTATTGCTATCTACAAAAACAACTTGTTAGTTTGTTTGTCCTTCAAATAACATATATAAAAAACTTTAGTATTCATCTTTCTGCTCAACAGAATAACTTTCTAATTTAAGTTAATTTACAAAACTGGCACAGCCGCAGTACTCGCCGTACAAGTAAACAAGAAGTATACATTAAATATGAAATCATTGGCATATTTATACCTTACGTTATCATTATCAGCTTGTATTTCATATCATACTGAAGTCAAATCGGTAAGTTTTCATATCAAACTTAAATATTATCATTAATAAATGGTAAACTATTTTTTTTGTTCTTATAAACAGTAAACGGAAATATTTTTCTTTGTTTGTCCATTGTATTTCTACATTAGGTTATCAAAAATTACTATTCCTTGTATGTAGAATAAGTAATTGATTATATTAACCTTGAAGTGATATAATTCCACATCAGTTTACGTTAATGTTATTATATAAAAAATGTCTGTGTAGGTATTGCTGTCTATTTTGTTTTTAAAATATAAACAAAAGTACGATATTAGCAATGGAACGAACGGCAGATATTAAAATATTGTGTATTTGTTAAGTAATTATTCATATTAGTAAGTTATTGATTTTACGTAAATTTATAAAATATTTCAAGGTTTGTAGTGAAATTATTACTATATTCAGTAAGTTATAACAATTTTACTTATTTATGTACAACGTACTAAATTATTCATTTAATTCTTTTGACAGAAAATGGAAGAATATCAAATTGTACCGGATGTAATTGACACTGCTCTCGCTCAAATACTCTCTGTACAATACGGTACAATAGAAGTAAATCTGGGTAACGAAATAACTCCATTCGATGTCAAAGATGAACCGAAAGTGCACTGGAACGCAGATCCAGATTCTTACTATACTATCGCAATGGTTGATCCGGATGCACCAAGCAGAAGTGATCCGAAATTCCGTGAAGTCCTGCACTGGCTTGCAGGCAATATTAAGGGACCAGACATTGCCGGTGCAAATCATATTGCTGTATACTTTGGATCTGGTCCACCGAAAGGCACAGGCCTGCATAGATATGTATTCATGCTTTACAAACAACCCGGAATACTCACTTTCGACGAACCGAAATCACCGAAGAATTCTAGAGCTAATAGATTTAATTTCAGTTTACGTAATTTCGTAGAGAAATATAAATTAGGAGAGCCGTTGGCTGGTAATTTCTTCCAGGCACAATGGGACGAATATGTTGACATGCGTAACAAGCATGTAACTAATTAATACATATGTACAAAATATTATAAGAACACTCTTAATAAAATATTTTTAAACATAATTTAGAAATTTATTTCACTTCGAAATTTAACAAGAACTAAACAGAAATATGCGCATATTCATTTAGGAATATTGTTAAAAGGAAACTTTATGTGATAATTATATTTCATGAAAATACCTTATCGAAATAAGTTATGTAAGGTTTTAAAATGATATTCACAAAAAACTAATCTTGAATTTATTACTTAGATAAAAATATGCTTCAAACGAAAACAGTAAATAAAAATCACTATTTATAAAAATCCATCATGAGCAATATTATTAAAATACTGTCAGTATAAAATATAATTTAACAGGTAAAGATTATTTTATCCAGTAATCAGATATTTAGTATACAAAATAAATAAATACATCTAGAAAAATATTTATTTTATATTACACAATGATATTTAAAACTAAGAAAATATTTTATATTACACAATTATATTTAAAACTAAAAGAATATTTTATATACTAGTACCAGATACATTTTTCCAGAATACTTAATACAGTATGTAGCTATAACAATAAATTAATCATCATTCAATATTGTGAGATTTTCAGCGTTTCTCCGTTTTGCTAATTCCCGTTCAATGATTTTCGAATAAATAAATTTCGGTGGTCTTATTAACCGTTCACGTTCTTTCTTTTCTAGGACAGCTAATAAACTAGTCGCATCATTCACTACTGGCGCAATATTTTCTTTCACATCAACGTGTGTCACAGTCTGTTCATCTTGTGCATTACTCACTTCTTCTTCAGGTTCGTCAACTATTATCTGCACTGAATTATCTGATTTTTCATTGCTACTATCATCTAGTATTTCTATCGGCTTCAGGTTAAAATATTCTTCTAAATACTCCAATTGCTTCGTTAACACTGATACACTTTCATCAGTGTCTTGTTTCAAATCTTCCAACTCAATATTCGTCGCTCGTGTTTGTGTCAACAAATCATCAATCTCATTTTCGATTGAACAATCTAAATTTAATATACAATCGATGTTCTTCTCATCAACACTATCAAGATTTAGGTTTGACAGATCTGTGTTTATCTTTTGTATGGTTTTTTCAACATATCTTGAATGTTCTCTTAACTTCTCGAATAAATTAATCTCCTTTATAGACATTTTTCTTCATTAATTACGTCTTGCAATTAATTGTTTTATGCAAATCATTTGTATTTTCACTACACGACTTATTAATCTTGCTAACGGTCAAAGTAAATTCAAAAATATTGTTGGTTATGTTTGACAGTTAGAAACCAGTGGCAACCAAAATGCGATTCGTAAAAAACACTGAGAATTTTAAAAATATTTATTAAATTATTTATCCACAATACTTACATTTTTGCTAAAAAATGTTTACTGTATATTTTAGGATATATCTTTTTTAAATTTGAACAATTCCAGCAACCCTCAAACTATAAAATCAAAACACATATTTATTCATTTATTTAAATCATTTTAATGTTGTCAGTATCATCATGCTTAAATTCAATAAATATATCATTATTAGTCTAACTAGTGGTAGTTTATAATATAAAAATAGTTGCATATCTCAAAATCTATAGTCATTATGTACACTGTCAGGTCATCGGGGAATCGTGATAAATGAAGAATAAAAGAGAAAAGTATAATTGATTAATCCTAAGTCACAGTTGAATTATCTAAGTGCTCTGTATGCGAGGCCCTTCATATTAACATTGTAATTAGATGGTAACTGGAAAAATACAAAATTAAATCAATCCAAATCAATGATTACATATTTTAGAACTAAGTTCGTTTTAACTTGCACAAAAACAAAAAATAATAATTATTGCTTTTCGTGCAGATCAAACCGAATCTAGAGTTCATAAATACTTACCGGCGCACCAATTCTAGATAAGTATCTGTTACGTATATGAAAGTCTGATTGATGTAGTAAATCATTCGCGCTAACACCACTTGCTACAGTATTCAATAACTGTTCTCTTTCTAAAACTTGTGCAGCACTGAAATACAATACATAATTGCAACATATTTTTTCTTAAATTTCTTACCATCAATATAACAATTACTTTCTAGAATAAGATTCAATTGAAATTCTGTATCAAATTGAACAATATCAAAGTGAAACTATGTTGTATACCTGTCTTCATAATATTAATGCTAATTGAAAGATTATATTTTGCTAATAAATTGAACCTTAACAAGAGAATACTTACAGTGTACTTCTTTGATGTTCCTCGCGTTGTCCGGGTGACATATTTAATATTCCAGTGCCACATATATCAAACAACATAATAGCTACAGTTGCAAGTAGAGAAACTGTAATAAATTATTCAAATTACCCTTGCCTAATGTTATTATTAATATCTGCAATGGTATTTACCGTATAATGCCGCTATGAAGAACAGTTCTAACCAATAATAACCACCGTGATCTACAATCATACCGGCGAGTATTGAAATAACCGCTAGACCCAGATTCTGTACGGACTGACAGCTAAAATAACACTGCATTTGTAAAATCTTCAAACTTATATCAATGGAATGTGCGTGAGAACATAAATATATTGTTATTTGTAGTTAAAAGTCAATGTATTCTTATCTTTTTCAAGATATCTTGCTGAGAAAAACTAAGAAATATAATCTTATAATATTTGAGAGACATATAAAAAAAGTATATTATTATACTTATATATTGTCATAGTCAATAAACTATTCAGCCAGGAGAAATGTTAAGATTATTTCTTTTAGAAAAGCAATATTGGGAATTGGAGTCACTGAAGAATTGTCGTATGAGTTTTTCATTATTTCTGAATCAGTGAATTAGTTCAATATTGCTTTTTCATTTCCATTAAAACAAATCAATACCAGATACATGTTAGAAATTAGAATCAGATGTATCAACAAAGTTAAAACGACACTTACATTCCATACGCTGTACCCAACTGATGTTCGGGTATAACCAACGCTACTAAGGGCCAAAGGGCACTAGCTAATACAGAGTACGATAGACCCATTGTAACCTAAAAATTATATTTTGACAATCACTCTCTTCCGTCAAGTATACCGAACATAAAATATTTATATTTGTGTAGTATTGTCGCTTACCATAGCATAATATGGATTAACTGCAGTAAATGCCAGTAACATATGTGCAACAACAGTCACATTAATAGATAAAAACACCCAGAACAAATTTCTACCAGTTTTATCAATCATCAAACCAAACACTGGCGACACGAATGCGGAAATCAAATAAACTATACTATTTACTTTATTCGCATCTTCAGGAAGCATATGGAATTTTTCAATGAAAAAGACCCTAGGAAAAATTATGTTAAAAACCTAGATAATTTGTTTCCTAATTCATATTTTTAACACTTTGACTGCCGGGCCCAATCATGATGTGTATCCACACGGCAGTCAAAGTGTTAAAGTATGTTTCATAAATGGTATAAAAGATGACGAAATATAAGTGGAATATTTCAGTGTTCAGTATTAATAAAAATACAATTATTTAAAGTGCACAATAATCCAGATATTCTTATTGTTATCATATGATTCAACAGTACAACTGTTATTTACACGACCTGTATATTTTTAATCGCAAAGGTTGTGATTACATATTTGCATTATGTTATTCATTTAAGGAACAAATATATTGTAAGATATGATGTATATTACTCACTTGCCAAGGGCAATGAAAGGAAATATAGCCACATAGTAAGCCACACAGATAATTGTGACTAACCAGAATGATATAGGAAAATCTTTTATATCTTTCAATCTGACTACTTCACCACTGGAACTATCGTTACGTCTTAGTATTCGCTCGGCACGTTTATCCAAAATTCCCAGAATAACGGAGCAGAAGAATGACATCACACATGTCAGTGTAGCTAAAATAATGTTTCAACAACATACATACATAACATCACGCCTCATTACTGGGGTAGCAATTTAATAAATAATTAACAGCCTACTTGTGTTAGTCAGAAATGATATTTAAAAGTACACATTTGTTTCTGTATTCTTATTTCTCAAATTAATAATAGAATCATACATCGGTAAATAGCGACACTTACCGAGAAATAAAACTACACCAATACACTGATAGCCTTGGTAAGTTTTATGTACCCAGTCATATATGCTTCCCATAACCATAAAATTAACAGTACTGCCAACTCGAGCAAAACTCAGTTGTAAACCAAACACCATATTCAATTCCTTTCCTTTGAACCATAACACTGCATAGCTGTTCTGTGCTACCGCCAGTGATTCGGCACCAATTCTGTAATATTCTTTAATTACATATATATTCTCCAAGTCTGCGGGGAATAATAGTAGCATACCCAAAGATAAATCGACCGACCATCATTAACCAGAACACGTCGTACAATCCACCAGTTGCAAATATACATTGTCCAATTAATGTTAAACCCATGTACAGATTTGTGCCTAACCGTATTCCAAATACACTAGAAATACAGAAATGTCAAGTTGTATATAACAAACCTATTTTCACGCATAACAATTTATCTTTTTATTCATTACTTCCTAACGGCTTATTTATTATTAACATTGTTATTCTATTTATAACAAAAGTGATGTGATTTTTAAAGCAATTTATAATAATATTCATACTTTGTATGTATCATACAAACTACCAAAAAAAAAATAACGTCATTTCCTATTTTATAATCTAGTATCATTTGATATTTTTATCATATTTCAAGGTTACATAGTTGCAACACAATTTAAATATAACCAAAAAAAATTGCACATTACAAATATAGGATGTAAAATATATGACATATAAGTTAGCTAAAAATTTAATATTTATACAAATGAAAATGATGATTGCTTTACGCACGTACATATGAACGTGATAATATTCAATGATATTGTACTAGCTCTTCAATTTAATATGACCTCCGCACAAATATGTACTCTAAATGTTGTTTAAAAGTAGTTTAACAATATTTGTTGTTAACATATTTACCTATCGATGAGGAATCCTCCAATAAAACATAATATTACATTTGGCCATGAGTATATCGAATACAGTAACATAAATTCTTTTGCTGAAATTTTGAGATCTGATTTAAAATTATCCTGTAATGCACCTGGGCTGTCATAACAAAAATAGGAACCTGAAAATATACACACTTATCAATCTATTTACCTATCGCAGTGTGTTTATTGTTTATAAACACAACTTCCTGTATTCCACTCTATATCTATAGTGATGGAATGCATGAAAGAGGTCATAGGTCATTAGTTTAAGACTACCCTATAGTATGTTATCTCAAGTCTGACTAACCGAGCGTAAGCAGACAATACAAACAACATTGTTATCTCTGTTCTCCTTTCATTATGTGTATTTATTGTACTTTATATAAATACGGTGAATTAAAATATGTATTCGAATAAATTTATTTCCCAATTTAGACAAACGTTACCCAACACTTTGGTTTTAAATAATTTTTTACAAGATAAATAATTCTTTACTGATGCTTAACAGATATGGAAACAAGTAATTAATTAAATGCTTCATTATTCCAAGGACACTAAATCATAAAAAGCGATTATAATGAACAATAACGAATCAAAAATTTAAAGGCAATATAATTTGTATGAGTAAATACATAATGCGTTTGTATATTGTTAATTTGAATTGCAATCGGTTTTAACAAATAGTAAAAACAGAATTTCATTATATGAACACTAACCAAGTTAGCATATTTAATTTTGAACATTTCTTTGTTAAAATATATACTACGATGACGAATATTAATGCAAAATATCAGCGCTAATGGAATATTTAAACAGACAACAATAAATAACATTCCACTTGTTTGTTTTCCTAATAAATCATTGAGGTTATGATCAAGTTTTGACATGTCATACTGTACTAAAAATAAAACAATATCTTACCGAAACCAAGTAAACACATAAAAATTAAAGCAAGAAATCTGTGCAGAGGTCTGCTCGGATCACATAAACCAATATCACATGCTGTGTTTTTATCAGCTTCTCCAGAACTTGAAAGAGAATTTTCATTTCTTTGAATACTCGGTCCTCCCTCCATTCTTATATATTGATTTCCATTCACACAGTTTTCTTATAAATGCACTAAACTATCTATTTTGTTCACTAATTACTTTGGTAGGCGGATGCACTCTTGTTTTGTGATTGACTGTCAAATTCGTTCAAACAATGACATTTCTGTAGAAAAGTCTTTTGACGTATAACTTGACGCTCATTGGTCGAAACTGGAGTAATCTGATTATCTGTGATTATCACCGACTTACGCCGAAACAAAAACTAAAAAAGAAGTAGTTTTCAATCGCCGATGTGTAGCGTATTTTGTAATACCAAGAATCAAGAATGGTATCGTTTTGACGAAATAGACGTCTGGATATTCCTTAAACAACAACAACAGGAAAGAATACAAACGAAATACGCACAATACCAATTTCGTACTGATTATATAATTTGAGATCTTTGGATCAGGTCAATATATGTGAATCGCATAAAAATATAGCTTATCAAAATTATACAACATGTTTATGTTTAAACTGAATTATATACGTCATTTTAATAGTACATTGATCAATTTCAGCATTGAAAGATAAGAAAAATCAAAACAATAAACAAGGGACGTATATCGATACTAACTGCATATAGTTTACATACGATTATCCATGTACATACTTCAAACAGCAAAATCGTGAAAAAAAAGTAGCTAGTTATGCATTTTTATCAAAATTGTTAAGATTGCATTATTTCATTATTCCGAAATTATTTCTTATATAAATGTCAAATAATTCTAGGGACATTTGACGATCTAGGGAATTTTAGTTTTATAAGTTTAAGCTAGTGTCATTATTACAAGTAATTGACGATTCATATTTGACAACAAACCAAGCATTGTTAATTGGTAATACAGTTGTATATATGTTTTAAATAATGACGTCTGCAAGTAAGGTAATTATACAAAATTATTGTCATATGTAATAAAATTTCTATTGCTTATGGTTCTTGCATATATGCATTAATTGCGATTAAATTGTTTGTCACAAAATTTAAAATTGTCGATTATAGGTTGGAGAAATATTTACGGCAGCTGGCTCTGCGTTTAATAAATTAGGAGATCTAACTATGCAGTTACATCCGAACGCTGAATCACCAGCTGGGTATGTATAATATAATGTAAACATTTTAAATACAGGTTATGAAACATGTACATATTCAAATCACTTGTGATTTAGTTTAGAATACTGTTCATTAAATCTATATTGAAATATGTTCTACAGAAAATGGACAGATGAGGAAATCGAGATGCTAAGATCTGTAGTGAGAAAATTCTCAGATGATTTAAACAAAATAAGTGAACACATCAAAATTCGTACTGTGTAAGTGTGATTGCACTTGATTTCTTCATCTAAACTGTGACAATTCTATATCAGCTTCTGTATTTCACAGATCCCAGATACGTACAACGTTAAAGAAGAAAGCATTTGAGGATGCAGGCTTGCCTGTTCGGACAATCTCAAACGTACCCACGTCACAACAACAGGTAACAAGTCAACAACAAGCAATGATCAACAAGTCAGCGGACGTCACATTAAATATGCTGAACGCACCCGAATCAGAAGTGGACGTCGAGGGTCTACATGAAGATGTGAAACTGGAGTTTGATGGTACAACGGAAGAAGTGACGTCATGAAATAGTTTTTAGTTTTTCAGTTTCAACGATTATTGTGTGTACATTAATTTTAAGGTCGCGTAGTTTCATATAACGAAAAGAAGCAAATTTTAATCCGAAACAAAAATATATATTCTATTATCGTGATGAATAAAATACAATTAGTAAAATTATTAATTTATTTAACATCATTGAAGATATGAAAATTGTCCTGGTGTATTTTACAATTTTTATTCATGTTTTTCGTTCATAAAATAATATTCTCCTACCCCACGTACTTGGTGGAGTTTCTGCCATTTTAATAAACTTACAATGTTGTTCTAAAATATTTTCAATGAACATTTCAACATCCTGTCTATGCTGAAGTTTACTAAATAATGGAAATTCTGCGTTACTTAGTTTTAACCGTTTTACAGCAGTTTTATAACACTTCCACGGTTGTGGTTCAACCACAACCACATCACTGTGTTCACAAACCTTCTGAAGAAACCGTTTTAAACCATCGTCACCATGGTTCAGGTGAATCCACATGGTTATGGAGAAACAAAATGATATATTGAACCTAGGTTTGTTGAACTGATGTAAATATTCTTCTATTAATATTGATTGAGTTTCGTCCATTATGTCTAAACATTTAAATTCAACTAAATCTGGATATTTATCGATTTCCTTTGCTCTGGTTATTAATGTAGGATCTATATCTATTCCCAGAAAATTACATTTTGTATCAGCTTGGCATACGTTTTGTTTGAAAAATTCTAATAACGAAATTGTTAGATCCTAAAAATATTAATAATGATTTTAAAATGAAAGTGAACAGTCTTAATATATAAGAAAAATTAATTATATTTCTCCTTTTATAGTTTTTAAATAGTTTTAAGAAAAACCTACCCCTGCATTACAGCCTATATCCAAACACACACATGTTTTTTCATTCTCCAATTTCCATATATTTGTTGGGAATGATTTCATTCTGTTTTCAGCTGGATGAAATTGATAGTAATTAATAAAGTTGCCATATCTTACAGCTCCTGGATTATCTCCTTTGAAGTTAATTTCAGATAAATCTGTTGTCATTTCTTCAAATTTCTTTTGAACAAAGGATATATACACATATATTCTTTCCAACGACAGAAATAATGTATAAAATTATGATTGTACGTTAACTTTCCACTATAAATATGTTTTTCTTTCACTAACTTACAAATTAAATTGAATAAAAGTACTTTGATTTACAAATTTGACAGATGAATTGCCATGTGTCAAACTTAGGAACACTTACAAGTTAGTGCTGCCACCTGGCCGACGTTAAATAGAACTAAAAATTGCAAATGACATTTATACACGTGCCAAGTTCAAAACGTTTAGCGTCAATAATATATATAATTTGCATCAGCTAATTAAAAAACTTATTACATGGTAAATTACTTTGCGACTACTGTGTGCCGTATAATTAACTACAAGTAAATATAATGATAAATGTTTTAAGTTACCTGTACAGCAAAAGAAAAGAAAAAGAAATGTTTGCAAATAAAACTAAGGATTTATAAATACGACCCCGACCTGGTTAGGATGGGAACAATGGAACCTTGACAGATGTGAACCTATTGGTGGTGACATGATATTCTTGACCTACACTATACAATGTTAATATTAATACTTAGTGATTTACCAATCATCCATGTACTATGTACATTTGTATGTAACGAGTCTTTTTTTTTTAAAATAAAGCAGGTTTATAAATTATAAGTAAGGTCAGATATTTTATATTTCTAAAAATGGCAATGCAATATAAGTAGAGCAATGTCTCTGTGCTACATATTTGTAATGAACATACATTATTTAATATATGGAAATTATTTAAATTTTAACAGATGGTTTTTGCTACATCAGAAAGGAATAACAAACAAAATGAACAACATATGCAGTAAAATTTTGTGACACGATTTCCTCGCATAATTATATCAATGAAAAACATTTAAAATGCCTTCAATTTGAATGGAAGCAACCCGCTTCGCATTGATTTTGCGTTCCAATATCTTATGAAATAAATATGTTTTCTTATTTATTCTTGTTATGCAAATTGATAAATAAATTATTATAGATACACGATATTCAAAATGTGATAATTTTACAAATGAATAATTACGTTTTTGTCTGTTCCTTTATTTAATCACAGTTCGTGACTTTCTCAATAAAATTTATTAAAAACGCGAGAATTTAGTGAATAATATACATGTATATTTGAATATGTAATACAACATTTATAGGGTGATATATGTAAATAACAGGAATGCTATTTTAGGTCAACATTAAACAGAATATGTAGAATTTTAATTAGAAACAAAAAAACACTTTTCATCACACTACATATTATTAAAACGTGTTGATTATTACATATTTTCCGTGCAATTTACTTTGCGTGAAATGATTAGAAAATACCAAAAACAGTCATATTTCAAATTATATGGCTATTTATTATCGTTTCTGCTCTGAAATTATGTGAAAATGTGCGATTCTTATGAAACCCAGTATATAATTCCAAGATAAATTCAAAAAATTCTTAACTTGAATCGATAAGCAAACTAAAATATATAATGTTAATAACAGAACATTGCCTACAGTTTTAAAACTACTCTATGCTTTAATATTTCATTAGAAAAAACCTCCTATTAATTATGAGGTAATTAGAATTGTAACTAATTAAGTCCAAACAGCATGTATCAGATAAATATCAGTGTGCCACCTACACGTGAAGCAGACAGACACACAAGTCCAGGGCACGTGTCTCAATGTAACATGAAAATAATGAACCAATTATAGACGGTGTATTATCCAGGAAAGGAAACAGCAAGCCGATATTATATCCGTGTAGTTGTAACAGCTATAAATAGTAAAGATTAGCAATGCTGGGTAGCCATGCGCCGAATCATTGATTTGCGCATAACATGGCCATGAAATATTACAGCTGACACGGGCGAAAATGGTCATATCAGAACAAGTGGAACACCTCAGCTCAACGCAAGAGTGAAAGAGAAATGTAATAATATAACCAGACCATCAGTGGGAAAGCGGGGGGACGAACGCTAATCATGACTCACATGCCAAAAATGTAACATTACTGAGCAATGATGTGTATAAAATATTTTAACATTTCATGAAGAAATTAGAACTAGCTATAACAAGCAAATCTTAACGGCTTCTACAGCCAAACATGAATTAAGTTAAATTTAGATTCACATAAACAAAAAGAAACTATACTGTTTATTGTTTTACATACTGCTAATTGTCTATTATTGTCAGATTAATTAAATGAATTCAACAATGCGTAGCAATTTAAATTATACTGAAAATCTTTAATGAAAACAATTTAAATTATAATATTTATATTG
>JAGJTL010000057.1:1740779-1755345 GCA_022063505.1 Calosoma granatense
TGTTTGAACAAAATTGATAGTGAGCTGTGAACTGTGGATCAATGTCGAATAAATTACTGATATTTTTTGCGCAAACTTTTGTAATATCGTCAAGGGGTTAGAATGATATATTTGTATGTTTTTCACAAGTCATTTTTCTATATTTAACTGATATTTATATAAATGAAAAAAATAATGTAACTTTGTAACAAAATCGCTGTTTAATGTAAATCAGTGTTTTGACACCCAGATATTTGAAAATTTGATAGACAATTTGGAAATTTGTATACCATTTAAATAATTCTCCATATACAAATTAATTAACAAACTTTAGTCTTTAATAAACTGTACTATCTATTTTCTAAAATATTAATTTAATATGATCATATGATTCGGTTTTTTATTATTATATATTAAATAACATGTTATGAGCGTTTATAATTATAATTTTTAACGTAGGTCATGTCTAGACAACTCGTTAAAGAAGCTAATTTAATGAAACAAATATGACTATTTTCACAATTTTTATAGCCTCTGAATGATAAATTATCTATCTTTTTGCGCAATATTACATAGGATTAAAATCCAGTATTTTGTTCAGTTTATGCAAATAACAGATAATTAATCTTTAATTCTTTCATCCATTTTGTTTGCGAGTATATATGAAAAAATGTTTTCGATTTTTTATTAACAAATTCAGTTTTTTCATTATTATATAAAAATAACGTTGAAATGATATTTAATTTAAAAGAATATCTGCTTAAATTATCACACCGTAACCTTTAAAGAAATTAATATTAAATTATTTTAGTTTTGAATGCACACATCATTATTATTTTATTTCTTCTTGAATAGGATCCATTAAAGAAAATCCAATACTACATTGACCACCGAAATGAACGTGAGACTCAAATTCTCGAGGTTCTCAAGAACAATTTACATGAAGATTTCACAGAAATGGATCTTGTCAAAATAATCTACACTGATACATCGGAGAAATTTTACCGTGCGGCAGCTTTCAATGTCAACCATCATCTTGTGAAACTAATGAAGGAGAATAAAGTACAGCTAGTCAACGACAAATGGAAATATGTAACAGTCTAAACGTCATCAGCGCCATATTCATTAGTAAGCTAATATAACGTCAAATTATGGTTCTACTTCCAGTTAAAAACGGTCATTTTATAAGTAATAGCTTGCACAAAAATATGTACAATGAATTATCTTTATAAAAAATAGATATTACATGATGTTAAATTTTTAAATCCAAACATCAAATTGATGTTATCAGTTTAAACTGATTTTTTCAGCGAATTACACAAATACGGATAATTTTTATAATTGTTTGTTTTGTATTAATAGTTTTGAACCGAAAATTCTTATCAAATAGAATTCGATGCAGTGTTAATGTATTAATTTAAATTTTATAAATTAATGAATATGAGTTATGATCGTTTTCTGGAAGATACAACAGTACGCACACACACACTCGCACGCACGCACACACATACATACATACGCATACAGAATTGAGAGAAATATATCTTATTTCAATAATATATTTCATTATTATTATTTTTACCATTTTTTATATATACGTGTTTGTCTCCATAAAAACACAATAATTGTCAAACAACATTACTGACTACATGCTATTTAATTAATTGTAAAAAATAAATGTGTAATGATGAGTTACAACATAATAACGTAATATATGTATATAAATTAATTAAAATAATTTATTTCCTTTCTTCATTACCTCTTCATTTTCTTCATGGGTGGCGGCATCATTTCAGTATCGTCAGTGAATCTATGGTATTCGATGAAATCTAACAGTTTCTCCTTTGTAACTGGCTCTTTTATACTATTACACACAGCTAAAATTCAATATTTATTTATAAAAAATGTAACACAGCACTGGATGATTCAATATTAACCTGTAGCTGTTGTATAACTATTCGGAAATGATTTGTCCGTCCGTTCACGCATAAACACCCACTGGTTATTTTCAAATTTACATTCGATTATTTTGTTATCCAAGTCTTTTATAGTTTTCGTGAAACGCATTTTAGAAAAAGGCCTGTCAAATTGTCCTACGTACAAATATCCAACTTTTCTAGGTACCACACTATAAAGAATAGATATTTCATATTTATACATCATGTACATAATATTATTTTACATGGATTATTTAATTAGAATCACATACCCTTCGCCACTTTCTTTCACTATTTTTAACCTAAAATCTACTGAGTTCATGTCAAGTGGTTTCCATTTTAGTACTTCATCACAACGGCCTGCAACGTACGGCTGAAAAACGCACAAAACCTGTCATAATTACATGATCAAATACAAGTAAGTATATTAAACTGCTTCCAGTGTTGATCCAGAGTTAGTTAATTTTCTTTTAAATACGAATACTTCGCCCAGCTAAGCTTGTCAAAATTTTAAAAGCAATTATCGATAGTCATTAATGTCTCCGCTCTTCACTGGCTGATTCTAGTTTAACCCAGTCAGTAGAAAATATCATTCATTGCAAATTAATAAAACCTTACCTCTTTCGATGGTTGAAATATCAATCCATCCGGTTCATGTGAAAGACTTTTTGCAAACTTATCACCTAACAGACTAACAGCCTGTGTGATATCCCAGAATTCTTTGTGTCGGATACTGAATGGTTCAGCAGCCTTATTCAGATAACCTTTCTGTATGGCCTCCGAGCGAGGGCCTATAATCTCATCCTGAATACATCTCAATCGCACAGGATAGAAAGGTGCTTTGCCCACATCTTGTCCTTCAAACTTTATAATATCGTACGCTAAATACCGCGGTATACTCTCACCATTCACTTTGTCTATAACCATTTCCTACAAAACAACAATGACAGAATGGTAAGTGTCACTGGTTGCAAGGTTTTTAGGTTAGTTCTTACCCCATCTAGTAGTGTATTTACTAAATGTCTGTTGAAATCTTTTCTATGTGGGAATCGAATTCTTTCAACATGGAACACGTTGTTATCGCGATCGAAGAAATAGATCTCGTTTTCTCCGTCAATTAACATCATATATCTAGGGAAATGTATTGAAATGAGCAAATGACAAGACAGAATAGACAAGAAGATGTAAAAATATAAATTACTTACCGCATACCATCTGCTTTCCAAGATACTCTATACGGTTTCTGATGCAACAAACTTATATTATTAACATCCATTGATACCGGCTGACTTCCTGGGAAACCTTTTGAACTAAAACAAAATACAAAAATATGAATTTCACTATTGAAACTTATAAATTCAATGAAACATTGGAATGTACAGTGTAAAAAAAAATATTTGTGCGTACCTTTTCCAACCACACATAGTTTGAATTTTTCTCTGCAAGTTATAAGATTTTGGTTGTTCCAAAAATGGTTTCACTCCGGACACTCCAGTCATAAATACGGGAATTTTATTACTGCCCTTTCTCCTATGCCCACTACTACTACTGTTTTCATTACTGCAGTTACCGTTCTCACTGTAAGATAACGTTATGTTAAAAATACTACATATAATATAAAATATAAACACTGTACCTTGATGTACTTTCAGAAGGAAAATCAAAATCATCTCTATCTTGATTGTTTTCCTCTTCTGCAAAAATATAATAAATAATTCAAAATTATTGCTCACTATAAATACAGATAAGTACAGATTGATGTACAATAATTTTAATTGTTGTTATATCACTAATATTTAATACCGGATCTAATTTAATTTAGTGGTTTAAATTAGCAATGTTTATTCAGACTTCTAGCACTAATGTTACAATATAAGTAAGGTTATATTTCTTTGTTATTAACCTATATTTGACATGAAGATTCTTGCAACTCGAAAAGCTTATATCTTTTTGTTGTAGACTTACATTTTCGATCCAAGATTCTTGTAATTCTCTTTAGTGTAAATTTATGATAATAAACTTACCATTACACCAATCAGGAAGCATTGGTGCGGGGGGTGTATCGTCTATATCACCATACCGTCTGAACAGTTCATCTAAGTAATCTTGCTTATAGATACCCGGCGCTCGGGCATTTGTGAACTCTTGTAATGCTGTTTCGATAGCACAATCCATACGTTCCACTAAGTACGAGACGATCATGAAGCCGGAACGATTAAATCCGTGTGTACAGTGCACTGCGATAGACTCTAACGGATGCTGTGATATAAAGTTATGACAGATGGCAATGAATGTGTTAGTCTGTTCAACTGACGGTGTTTCTCCGTGACCGCGACACTGAAGTTTTAAGTATTTGCAACCTTCTTCTTCGATATCTCGTTTGTTATAAAAACGGGATGTATTAGTCAAATCAAACCATAAACCAATTTTCACCTAGAAAATATTATTGCCATGTATGTCATACTTAAAATTATAATGATAGCAATTGATTTTCAGATCAAATTTCTCTCAATCAGAACGAACAATCTCTGGTACTGTATTTTTATTTCAGAGCATGAATCAGCGTGGTTAATCAAATATATAATGAAAAAATGATAACATAGCAAGTATGCTCAATAAATACAAGCAGATATAATGTAAAAGTGATATTGTTATTCGATGTTTTTGACATTAGGTAAAACCTGTACAATTTCTAGGCTAAGTAAAATATGTGCGTACCTTCTTAGATTTGCACAGCTGAAACAACATCTTAGGAGGAAACCTACAATTTGCAGGAACCTGTTCATTGTATTTCTCACTGAGTGGCGTCTTAAAAACAATAAACTTGTTGACAATAAGACTTGCAGACTTTCTAGGACATCTTAACCAACGGTTTGGTATGGGACCAGGACCGCGTCCGTCATCCATTCTGCTACCTATTACGAGAACTACTCTATATTACACTATTTAATTGCATTTTTATGGAAAATACCTAATTCAGATCTGTATTTTCTTTGATCATCACCTAAAACATGGTTAAGTTTAGTACATTATACACCAGCACTGCAGTTTGGCACGTTATTTTCTTTTTGTTCTCACCTACAAATCATTGTTTCGTTAAATTTTGTTATATAAACTTGTTACTAATAATATTAAAACATATTTTACTACTGTCACGAAGTAAATTTCTATCTCACACGGCGACAAATAGTACCTGTGACATGTGCTGCCATCTGAGATATTTTGATTTGACAGTGTATTAACATGACCCAATACGTTAAACATAAACATAATCAACTAGATAATTAATTCCATATAAATAAATTTAACGCACAATTAATTTAGTATTTTGCATACGATATTCATTCTTTGTTTTAGAATATTAGGAAATTACTATAAATAATAGAGCTTACAGTACATTTTCTAAAATCATAAAATACATATTTTATATTTTGTTTATGATTCATCAATCCTTTATTGTACAATATCCTTAAAATGCGAGACGGTTTCAATGTGAAATGAGATTTTTTAAAAAAGGCATGTAGGAAATCATTCAATGAATAAATTCATGATGAAGGTGTCTGCCTTGGATGAATCACCGTTCAATATCAGGACATGTCAAATGTGTCTTGTTTTAAAAAAGAATTTATACAAAAACACAAAGGCAGTACTACCAGTCTTTGTTCCAGACTTATGAATAATTGCTCCATATATCTAACTGTAAATGTATCACGATTTTTATCTAATGACTAGGTCAAATTTCAAATATGTTTCAAAATTCATTTCATATGAATGATGATTTAACGTTTAGAAACCTGAAAATGTGATATATTTTTTCCATTTTCAGATGAAAATCGTATCTATTTTTTGTATTAATTGTTTTTAGATATTAAGTTGCAACTTCTTAAATATTTAAAGTAAAAAGTAAGTTGTAAATTGAACTAGAGAAGTATATATTTCGATGATGTTTACTTTGATTACAATTTAGATATAATTTTTTACTTCAAAGCAGTTAGGAAACAAACTGCTGTTGAATGTGGGTGCATTGATGTATATTTTTACAAGAAATACAATAGAATCATAGGTTTCGGTGAATTCAGTGTATGATGCGGAGTATAATTATTCAGTTTTTGCAATGTTCCATGTATAATTTATAAAAGAGAAAGTGATATTTAAGCAGAGCAGACAATTGAAGGCGGTAGTGTTACACAATATAAAGAAGCATATCACTTTTGCACGGATATTGCTACAACATTATTCTACTGTAAAATAATATACATTTGATCTAGGAAATTACAATTATATTTCCGTTCATATGTAAAAAAGAATTAAAGAAATATAAAAATATTCTTTCTTTTGGGAGTTCCGAATCCAGGACTATAATTATTAACATTTATAAACAAATTTACAATGTTTTCTAGTAATTATTTGTAAGAATGATTGATTGAATTTTACAATTTGAATGATATTTGTTATGTATCTACCTTTATATATTTTTCTTTGATTTGATGAAGTATCTGAACGTTATAATTAAATATAATACAAATTCACCTGACATTTTAACAACATCATTTGTCATTTTTAAACCAATAAAGTGTTAAACAAAACATAAACAGTAACGTTTCTTGCGTTTGAATTTTTTTACTGCACAAATAAGAATGAGCTTTAAATAACGTATGCGTAACGTTTTGGTCTTTGTGAGAGTACGTGTATTCTGTTAACAGAGAGAAGGAACTTAACCATGAGTCACCACAAGATCCATTCTTGTCTGCCCTGGTGGATCAAGGTCAAAGAAATGCAGTTCGCGACTTCGTGTGGGCATTGCGACGGTTAAAAAGAGTTCTCCAGCATTCTCCAGGAATGGTAAAGACCACTTTATTAGCCGTTAGAGAAGTATTGCTGACCTCCGTTTGTCCTATGAACGAATTTCAACCGTCAAAAGAAATATGCGACGATGACACATTAGCAATAAGCAGGAAATATTCAAAAGCAATGAGCCAATTCTAAATTAATATGACTTTAATTTAGGAATATAATGAGGGTTGCTATCTACGGTA
Organism: Calosoma granatense; assembly: GCA_022063505.1. Taxonomy (NCBI): domain Eukaryota; kingdom Metazoa; phylum Arthropoda; class Insecta; order Coleoptera; family Carabidae; genus Calosoma; species Calosoma granatense. Next base: position 1,747,732 of record JAGJTL010000057.1, read on the forward strand.
ACGGTAACTGAAGTTTTGACTGATAAATAGACGTAGTCATAAAAAAATTATAATTATCTCTTTTAATAACGCTATCTATTAACTTTAAGTTTTTATATATTCAAGCAAAAAAATTTTAGAAAATCAGCGTATCAAATATAAAAATAAATGACGTAATAAATGTATTAAAAAAATTAAATTTCAACGGTTTTAATTTAATACTGTTTCAGTAAATATGTATATCAATAAAATTCATATTTCAAAACTAGAAATAATAATAATTAATATTTATAAATGTATATAAAAATATATCAATACAGTGTTTGTTATACAAACATTTAGAAACAATAACTATATTCATATTTATCTATATAATACAAATATAGATTTTGTAAAATAATATAATGTGTACTTTAGTTGTATTTAAATATTCTTAACATAAATGTTTATTCATCCATATCTGTTTATAATTAATTACTTTGTCACCTTCACGGTTACAAACCGTTTTTACAATTCCACTTATTTATTTAAATTTAACTGAAAATTATTTAAATTTTGCAATAACCAATCAGGTTTCTGTCATTTGATGCTGCGCATTGCAAAAATACAAATTTAAAAACTATAACAATCAATGTAAACAATTAAAATGTATTATAAATACACTGTTACATGTAATAATATGTAAATATACCTTTATTACTTATTAATTAGTCTTAATTTCACAATAATTCGATCGTGTGCTTTGAAATAATTTTAAATTTAAACGCTAAGGATGCTCAGCCAATCAGAGAACGATCTCCCCCTGCCGTAGTATTCAAACCGTTTCTCCAGTTGTTTATAAACAGTCCAGCACTTGTTACTTCAATTTCATAAGATTGTTGGTGGTTATTCTGCAAAGAGGTAGTGGTGTTTGAGTGTTCCACTCGTTAAAGCTTGGTGTAAAAATACTGAAAGTGATCCTTGTAAGTACAATTATCTATTACTTGTTGCGTTTTTCGCAAAATTAACAGAACGAGGTTAGAAAAACCGGCATTGTTCTCTCAACGTCAAATAACGTTTTTGTTTTACAGTTGTGGCGTGTCATTTTTTTGTATATTCATTGCAATTCAAACACAGTTTATTCTTTATTGAGTGCAATTGAATGTATTGAAATGTAGATATTGACAAATACATACGTATATCTACGTTTTAAAAATGACATTCATGAATTTTTCTTTGTTTTGCTACAATTTCAATCGTGATTTCAGATGTGAACTAGGTGCAGTTTAGAGAAAATATTGAATTATATCATTAATTTATGTTGCTACGACCAATCTAAAAAACTGGTTTATGCAAGTTTGTAAGAAAAATCTAGGATTTTCTTGTACTTTTTTCTTTGGTTCAGTAAAACATCTGTTGCACTCGCAGTATGGTGCTAGCTAAGATATACGTTCAAGGCAGCAGTTTACTGCGCATAAACGAAACTAGATTAATAAAAGTATGTCCGATCGGTTGCCGACAAAGTTTCATGTGTAGATGCAAGTTCTTTGTCAACAGAAACTTCTTGTTACAGGAATATCTTCTTGAACGAAGTATTATATCTACGATTTTCTACAATGGCTGATATTGCGCAGACTGAATGTAAGTACTTTTAATATTATACACTATTTTAGTACAATATTTTTTGTGTGTATGATTTTAATTTATTCTGCTTATCATGTGCTATGCGATAGTTTTTTTTTCGTGTAACGGTTTTTTTTATATATTGTATTTAAAAATGTATTTTTTTGTTTATTTTAGCATAAGCGGAAAATAACGGTAAGGATAATTTTTATGATAAATTATCTGAAATATGTTAATGTTTCTTTGTTCTCGGAACATTCGTTGCTGTAGGTCAAAACAGATCTGTTTTTCAGTTAATTATTGAGATATATATTGTAAAATACATACTGCGGTGATAACACGACGTTAATATTATTTATTATGTGTGTTATTGTGGAAAATGAGTTATAATATACAATTTTGAAACTGCGTAGTATCACGAGAGGGCCTTAAATATTGAGCGTTATACATATAAATTTCAAAATTCGTGTGAATATAAGCATATAATTTTATAATGTACAAATATCGTATATTTCTGGGAAATTTCAGAACTAAAATACATGATTAGCAGGGTCCGTTTTTATGTTTTAGAAATATTTATTCTTCAAAAATCATAATTGCTTTCAACGTTAAAATGATACAGGCTTTTTATGTATAATTAAAATTATTACACCTAGTTTAATGGCTAAAATGCAGAATACTTAAAGGGCCGTATTTTTGTCACTTGGTACTTTAGTACTTTTTAATGACAATAACGTTTTTATTTTTTAGACTACGTTCATTTTTCTACTAAATTAACCAAATTTTATGCTCATTGCTTTTGATAATAATCAGAGTAAGTATATTATCTAGAAATTTTTTTGTTGAAAATTACAAATATAATACTAGAATATATACTTGGTGGTAGTAAAAAAATCTGTAATTTTGTGCAGCGCAATATTTTTAATTGAATTTATGTGGCGTGGCAAATGTAGAAAAAAATAAAAGAATTGTGTTAGATTTTACGGAGGGTGATATCGAGTTATGACCTTGTGCCCGGGCTATTCAATGAGCTGTGACCAGTTACTCCAGGTAAGCTTCCAAGGGCAGGGTCGGTCCGCTCTCGTAGAGGTGTTCATGACCTTTGACCTCTGTACATACACACTGATGTGTAGGAGTACATATGGATACATAACGTCACGCCTTTTTCATTTACTGAACTAGCAGATACTTTATTTTTACAATTATATTTGTCAACAACATGTGAAATATTATAGGTATGTTACGAATTATTTGTAAGTGAATGCGTATGTACATAGATGCAACATAGATGTACATACATATATACATAGACAGCATCCCCTGGAGGGCCTATGCGGTTGGTCTGTCTGTCTGGACATGTTTGTCTGCCTGTGGATTGTATATGGAAATATTGTGCATTTCCAGCTACCTACGCAAGCTATTTGTGCGTATATGCAATATGTTAAAGGAGGATTTATTTTAAAATATTTAATTCTATTTCTGATATCACATTTAAGACAGACTAAATAATTATTATTACATATATAAATAAGAATTTATTTTTAAATATCTTATTCTATTTGATATAACAATTATGAAAAGATAAATATTGATTATGACTATTTGAAATTTACGCATTATTGTGCAATAGTGTATGTATATACTTTTTTACTTCTGAAATTTGTTTGACTGTATATACATACTTTATTTTCTTTTGAATATTTCAATTAATTTTCACATTTATATTCTGTCAACAGTATTCATTATTGGAATTTTAAATGCTGCGTTTTAATTAAAAAATATATTCACTTTTCTTTATTCAAATAACATTTCATAAGCAAGGTGTTTCATAATTGAACTATTCTATTATAATTAAATGAATAGAAAATGCATAATAAAGTACACTGCAAACAGTATATAAGTAGGTGGCTATTTTCTTTTGTTTTACTTTAAACCTCTTTTGCACAAAACGGAGCTTAAAAAACTTATGAATACAAATGTGTACTTATAGAACTTATAGACTAGATCCTTGTTTTGTCTAGTTTTCAATTTATTCTACCACGAAAAAGAAAGCCATATTATATACAACAGAATACACGGACGTTTACTAAAAATACAATGTTCAGTATATCCCTATAGATTCCTTGTGGGCTACAACATTGTGATATCTAATTATTTGCAACATGAATGCACATTTCACACACATACACACACATGTATCGGTATGTGTGTGAGGGTAAATCGAAAGGTCAGGGTGTGTCCTCGAGGTCAGTGACCCTACACTGCATATATCGGCTGCACATACAGTGCTAAATAGGTATGTGCAGTTACATACAATTGTCTGGCGTAGATTGGCCGTGCAATCTCTTGTACACACACATACATATACAAGTACTGAACTTGGCCATGCATGTATGTTAGTAGTGTAGGTATATTTATACGTTGTACTGATTGTTGTATCTAGCCCTGCCTAGGAATAGTATTAATTCTTATACCGCACAGTACATCTGGTACAATCTAGCGGTCTCTTCACAACCACATAGACGTGCTTGTGCGGTTAGCGGGGAGGGATAGTTTTTTATATTTAACCCCAGCAAGCAGATACACCATATGCTTGTTGAGGCAGGTTTAAACGATACAAGTAATTGTGTGACACATTGAGGAATCGATTTGTATTTATTTATGTGTTGGGTGACTTAGATTATATACATTTATGTAGAGATATTTATACTAAATAGATTACATAAGATAAACATAAATATAAATCTTTAGCTATTTAGGAAAAACGGTACTTGCAGAGTATAGATAATATAGAAAAATATATAAAAGTGTTTGGTACCTTTTTGTTATAAAAACGATATTCATTCACAATATTTTCTAAGTTATTTATCCATACAATAAAAGGATATAACGTCTAAAGTTATCATATTCTGGGATTTTTTACTTCTTCACATAATTTCAATTTACTATTTGTATGTTTATTAGTATATATGTAACAGATTATTCTGGTATGCACGTGAGACTACATACATACATACATACATGCATACATGACGTCACGCCTTTCCCATTATATGGAGTAGCCAACCCTTTATTTTTACAATATACGTGCTGACAGTGTTACTTCTAGATAGAAAATATATGCCAGACATTATTTTGAAAATTGTCCGATGAATGATTTGTAAAATACGTGTTAGTTTAGCGCTAGGCTACTCTTTTTTTTTTTCTTTAACTCATTCAAAATTTATATCCCTTCACCCGTGGACTTAACGTGGTGTTCCTCATGAAATATGAAGAGAGGCAGGTAGATACAGGGTGGAGACAGAATTCCTCATCAAACACCAAGAATAAACCAGTATTCAGTAGAATACTATTGAGAAAAAACGTTTGTATTTTAAAGATTTCTATCAAGATATCCAACAGTTTGTTTTATAATAATTTAACGTGACATGTTTACATTTTAATATCATATTTTAAGGATATTGCATAAACTGCAACTAAATCAAACAATATATTCATATTATAATTTAACCGTTAGTAAACTAGTAAAATTAATAGATCATATACATACAGGGTGCCCGTACAAAAACCGAAAATAGCAATTTAGAAGTTACTTTTTTAATGTGCGAATAATTTTTTCCCAGTGCATTTTAGAGGAAAAATTTATTTGATAAAGTTGTTTAGAATTTGTAAATGCATAATATATATATTTCTATTCGAATATTCACAAGTTTGTATCATATTAAGCATTGGGTAATAATTTATAATAAATTAAATAAATTTTCGCAGCAAGAATGAAAATTTCTACGTAATATTGTTGCGGGCATACACAAATTTAAAACTTAAACTTTTCTCATATTCCCCTAGAGAGGGATTAGCATAAATCAATTCTCAGCTCTCTCTCCCCTAGCTCTAGGCTCACTTAAAAATAGTTCCCATGCATGGCGTTCATTTCTAATTATTACACGAATATTTACTAATAAATGCACCCCCGCTCTCTACTAATTTCTATATTGATCTTGTTTTATCTCCTGCTAATTGTATTTTTATACATGTTTATATTAATGTATTGTACAGTAATGACAAAAGATTTTATTTGAAATATTTTCAACTTGTCATTTTGAAATATGTATAGGGGTATACAGTTTCGAAACATTTTTAATTACAGATGCTGTTATTTCTTGTGTCAGTTTTCAATACATGCTTTCGGTACAATATTCTTTAATTAATTGTAGTTTAAGGAAACCAGTAGCGTGATATAAATTAACATTTCGTGACGTATTATACCTGCATATACGTACCTCGTTATTACGCTCTATTATAACAAAAAGAAGATTGATATCAACTTACATTGAACAATTAGCGGATCTATCTATATATTATTAATCAATACTAGTATATTGTGTAGTTTGTATATATGTCAGTAATTGAAATAATTAAATATCTTTCTATAATATACTTGAATGAATGTTAAAAAACTAAAAAGCAACCAGTATTACGTAAGTGTTGTGCGGGTTGTATATGTTAGTAGGAAATAGGCGTAACATATTTTTAAAACTGATTTGTTTACAACCTGTGATTTATTTTCGAAAATTATCTTCAATTCAACACATTTTGTATATGATTTGGTATTAATAATATTGCTACAAAATATCAAGTAATTTATAATTAAAAACCTTTACATATTACTTACAGATGAATAAATATTATAATTTAATATGATGCCTATAGAATTGAAAGTAAAAATAATTATTTTGTATCATCAATGGATTTATTTTGTATTAAAATTAAATTATTCCGTCATATTTCGTCGTGTATTACAAGCACGTTACGTTATGCTTTGTCCTTGTCACTCTACAAGACGCCGCTAAGTTTTTAAAGCGACGAACGTCTTGATACAATTTCTCCTTCAGCTGTGTACCTGCATCATAAACTTTAAGGGTGGGGCTTAAGGATAGAGACGGACAATCTAAATATTCACCATTTCTCCTATCTTCCGTCTCATTCTAAGTATCCTTGCCTTATATTCAGCTTGGAAATACTCGAAATTAATAAATTTTATACATACACACACTCGCAATAGTGAAGCATTATTTACAGAGGTTTTTTCATTTGGTGGAAACGGAAAAAGTACATTGCGGAACCGGTAAAAATAGTGTCTAGTGATACAGACGTTAGCGGAACTACCGGTGGCCTGTGACGTAGCTCCTGTCGGTGCCTGACCAGGACCGTAATAGTTATAATTCATATTGTCAGTCGACCATTTATTTGATTTATAGTAAAAATATTTTCTTTATGAATAACATTGTGTGTCTATAAATAATATTTGATTTTTTTTTATTATGAATCTTTCATAATTTCAATAAAAAAAATCTTTGAAATATATTGTGGTGTACTGATATTTGAAAAATTTATATCAATTTTGAAAATGTTCTATAGTTTAAATTCAGCCTTAATTTCAATTCCGAAACAGTATGTAATTAAATTCTTATGAAAAGTAATAAATTTGCTATGATATTAGCAACAAAGTTAATTTTTAGTATGATTTAACGTCCAATTTTAGAACGTAACAAATTATACGTTAAGTTTGCTTAGGAAAATGTTCATTTTAATCCTTGCAATGAAATATAAATTCTACCTCTTTTATGCTGTATATTACAATATTGAAAACTTGTTGACAGCGATCCAATAAAAAAATATTCAATCGACAACCAATTGCTTATAGGTATAAGACGCTAGCTCTGAAATGTTAATGAATTTCATCTTCAGTTTCCAAACCGATGTTAATAATGAATATTTTATTTTCTGGAATTTCAATGTTGAAAATTTTTATATGCGTAAGAAACATATACTCTTTATTGAATTTTAGATAAAATGCATTATAAAAATAATTTTAACTTACAGATAAGTAAAAATGTATTTACATTTTTCTTTCTTATTATAATTTAAACTAGTTTTTTTCTAATAAGGAGGATTCACAAATATTAGAAAATTTATAAAATATTTTTGATCTAGTTCCATATTGAGAGACTGTATGCTTTATAGACGATATTA
>JAGJTL010000057.1:1760894-1776268 GCA_022063505.1 Calosoma granatense
CACATAGACGTTATAAATAAATATCATAAAATACGTACATCTATAATTAAATAGAAAACTACATTGCCAAATATAAACATTTACATGCGAATATACCAGTAAGAACTCGTTATAGATATATGCAAACATATGTCCATAGAACTGTCTAGATTCTAGATAACCTAGGTAATCTATCCTGGAGTAGGAATCCTGTAGTCTATCCTGTCTGGTTCCGTTAATAATATCGGTTTTCTAAATCCGGCGTCGCATTGCTACCTTCTCGGTCTGCTTAGTTCAGGTAGATTTCCTGATTTCCTCTGGGATTGTGGGCGGATTTCTAGATGCTAGTTTCATTTTAGTTAATGGCAAATGCCAAACTTCCAAAGATAGTTTCAGTAATAGATATATTAAAATGAAGATTCATGTGTAATCAGATAAATAATATTACTGCAGAATGTAACATTAATTGTTTTTCCATACATACTTGTTAAAAACAATATCTAGTTTTGTTGTGGAATTGTAATACAGTAAGGAACATATTGCTTTGTTTATTGATTTTTCTTTATTGTCCAAACATTGTTATCAAGGTCCTCTCAGCATAATTACGTTTGTGTCCTCGATATTATATTTATTCGAAAGTTGTCACGCAATTTCTGTATTTTCTTTTATTATTTCCCCAAAAGTGTATTAACAAATATGTTAGTAGACCAAATATATTTATTGTGAACTGGAACTGTTGTAGTAACTGCAGGAATTTGAAATACAGCACAATTTCTTTTACAATGTACCAGTAAATAGAATTTGAACCAGGTGTACTCCCTATAAATACATCTAGATATGTTTTGATAAAACTTCTCTATACTTTGAAAAAATAAAATCTACAAACTGAGATATATTTAATAAATAATTCAAGCACTCAACCACAATTCCATATAGTCTGAAATCTCTGAAAGTAGCTCACAATTTGCCATTGCAATCCTGTTGAAACCAGTCGAAACGAATAGAAATAAAAAGACTACACCGATACTCGGACAACCAATTTTAAGCACTCAAGCCAAATCCGGAAACATGTTCAAACGATGCCTTCGTATCTTTTAAAGGAAATCAATGCACTTTATAGACGGACGGAGAAATCTCGTACCCTTAAGCTCTAAGGTACTATTCGCAACAATATTGAACTGGATAGGTAGTTTAGAATGTACTTTTTTTATTAAATATGCTGGCAGTGTATTTCACTAATTTAAAATTTACTGTTTAGCATGGATACATATATTTTTCTTGGTTTATGAATAGATATTTCTATTATATTGTCCATATGTTTATTGAAGTTTCAGTTGGTATATATTTTATTTTTCTATTTATAACACTACCTACGATTTTGTGATGAGACGATGAATATTAAGTTGATCATATTTAGAATATGTATAGACACGATGTTAAGCTTTGTCTTTGAATTTCACAGTCGTTGGTTGTTAAGACATTCGTGGGACGAACATATTGCTGACTTGTAACTATACAAGTTTCCATTTATGAACATCCGTGGTACGTTTTTTTGTCCCAAATCGCGCAGTCGTCAACCTTTGGTACCGTTTCTAAATGAACCCACTTGCAAAATGATTTATTGTACTGAGTTCTATATAAGGTTAGATTGATCAACAATATAACAAAAATAATACTTTATTGGAATAGTAGTAAATCAGGACAAATTTCCAATTACTTAGAAATTATCATTCATTTTAAAAGAAAAAATAAACATTACAATATGGAGCTTTTCTTTCAAACTAAAGTTAGAAAAGATAACAAAAAATATAGCAATATGGAGTACTTAACATAAAGTAGCATACCTGCACATGCAATAGAAATAAATGATATATTTGTTTAGTTTTATCAACTTTTCACTCAAGTTTTGCCTCCTCAACACTTGGTTTTATAACGTTAGAAGTTTTCAACAACGATAGTTTTAAGTTCATTTATCTTCCTATACGTTTTGTGGCAATGCAGTTTTCTTGTTTCACACAAAAAGAAAAGGAAAAAGTTTGAGTGCCAACGCTACACTTGCACACACACACACACACACACATACACACACACAACGAATGCATTGATCATGTGAACGAAGTGAGCCGCGCCCAGTTACGAAAGAACAGGGAAACAGATAAAATAAACGAGAAAGACAGAGAGAATGAGAGAGTAGTACGTTGTAGCATCGTTTTTTCTACATGGAATACAAAAGACAGACTGGAAAATATGGCGTGAAATTATCTAGATGCACGTATTTTCGCTTTTGATTGTACTTTATTCGAAATGCGAAGAAAAAATATTAACAATCGCTTTTTTCTATACAATTTTTTCCTTTTAAATTGCTTAAATCAACCCATCTGGTTTTGGTATATAGATATTTTACGTAATATAAGAAATATGTGTAGGAATTAATTTATTTTAGCTTGATCTTGATTCATCTGCAATATATATATGCATAAAATCTGGTTTGAACCGGATGTACTGATTTCATTTTGAAATAAATTGTAGATGCAATTTTGGTGCCTTAATTCTCATACAAGGATGTTAATTCATATAATTTATAGTAAGAGACATGGATTATTGAAATTCAAAGAGCATATTCTAACCTTGTCTATATTCTATAAATTTTCTATAAAACCCTTGAAATATATCATGTCGAATCCAAGACAAAGACTATATGTTACAACTTAATTTTATAGTACTGTTCTGTTCATGTTGAACTCTACTGTAATATCCTTTAATGTTCTGTCTCAATTGTGTCTTCCTTTCTCATTCCGTATTCCAAGGTTCCCCATCTTCGTGGGGGTCGACGTCTTATAACTACCTCTCTCTCTCTGTCCTTGTTTTATATCTGATGTCTTGTCTGCTACTTGCTTCCCCTTTCATTGGCTAGGAGGGCGACCCTCGCCGCATGTATTTTGTTTTTCCTCGGATGTATGTTTTGCAAGGCTTCACAAACACATCCCAACCAGCGAACCAGTCAAGTTCGTCATGGTTCTCGCTCTGGTTTACCTCTACTACTGTGTATAGATAGGATTAAGGACATTAAAAACGTTGTTTCGAATCGATATATGCCTGTATGTCTTCCTGTTTCTTCTCTGCTCATGCAAATCGAGCTTCCGTTTCTGTTTTTCATCCTCTTTTGTTCGCCCATTCAAGGTTTCAACGATAAATTGATTGTGTATGTATTTATTATTGCTAAATATTACTGTTGAAAGGATTTGTGTTTAGGATATGTTTAGGTAAGCAACAAACAAGGTTTATACATTTTTGAAAATGCTGCATTTTCCGTGTGGTATTGATGACTACTACATTGTATGATTAGTGGATATTTTAAATTTTATATTAAAATAGAGCGTGAAAATGAAATGCTTTTTAAAATGTACGTAATCGCATGAGAGTATGTACATATTCTTATTATTAATAAAGTACTAAATTTTTCCAAAATGAATTTAATATTATTCATTATTATATTAAATTTATATTTATAAATAAAATCAGGAATTATGGTAACGCTATGCATAGATATTTGGTATATAATATATACAAATATTTAATTAAACCGGAATTACAATATAATTAGCTATATAAAAGCTAATATTCAATTCAATTAAATCATTGTTTTGTGTTTGAATATGTTAAATTATAATTGTTATTAGCTAAAACCCTCGTGTGATATAACGTGAATATATCGGACATATATGCATTGTGTATATGACAATATTCAGCCTGGAGTAACGAATTTCACAATTTGTTGAATCGAAACTAAACATGTTTCAACGTGTTCTTTTTACTAATTAGCTCATAGGAAGTTTGCTCCAATCAACAAAGTCAAGACGAAACCAAGAACCAACCAACCGAAGAAGGTTAAATTTGTCTGTGAGTACACAACAAATTAAATGTTTTCCACTGTATTTATGCCTATATAAGACTATTTTACTGCACAATTTATTTCTTAATTTCATAGTGGAACCTTCAAAATATATTCTACATTTTAACATTTTTTTCGCTACACTGAAAAGTTATAACAGATATTTTTACTCTACATCCAAATTCAAAATTTTCGCCCAAAGTTGTTAATGAAATTATAGCAGAGGGAATAATTGCCCAGTTTTTTTCGACGATTCCACTTTGAAAATACATTTATTATATACGATTCATTTTGTTTATTGCTCTCTGTTGTTGTCAAAACTTTTGTTTTAATAAATTTCGTTTTTATTACTGTTTTTTTACTACTTTGTTTCATTTCTCCCTTTGACGTCATCGCGGTTGGCTGTGTTCCAGAGATGGAAATCACTGGGACAAGCAGGGTGTGTGAGGGGGGAGGGGTATTTGCGGAACAAGAAATCTAGTTTACTATATTAACACTGAAATATACAATTAGAACTTATTATCATATATTTTGGTTTATGCAATAATTACTGTTTTTTTTCTTCTAAATAATTAACTTATTTACATTGAAGTTTTTTTTACAAATATTGATGAATATCCATTTAATTTTATGTTATTAAAATTTTACATTTTTCTAATTAATATTATAAATGAAATAATTCATAGTATTTTTTTCTTACTGTTAAATTAACAATACGTTTAACTGAATGTCGATGTCAAGATTTTTATTCTACTGGTGGAATATTTAACACTTTGACTTGTCCGGCCAATTTTCATAAAGGGCTCTCTGACGCCACGTGTATATTTTAGGTACATACAATTTAAACGTTGTTGTGTATATAATAGAATACACGCGGCGCCTAAGACCCACTATGATTCAAATGTATACACACGACAGTCAAAGTGTTAATATGTTGAGTGTAATTTATACACCTTGATAATATTTTGATTTATGAACAAACACAGTTTTACTAAATATGTATGTATTGTGTGGTTGTTATCAAGTAAAATCTTATAGATTTAACTAAACGCCACGATTCTATGTATGACTGACGCCGCCATGTCCCAAACGGCACTAGTCCCATTGTGTATCGCGTGAGCACAAGTACCTATTTGTACACGTCATATCCGCTTTGGTACGACCTGCAATGCAGTCAGACTTACAGGAGTTTAATTCAGGAACGAATATTGTATCAGCTGTGCTGATTATAAATAGAAATATCCTAATAATTCACAACAACCCATTGTTATATTTACACGTTATTGAAATACCTTAAAATTAATTTTATTAATATTAATCAGTTTAAAACAAGTTTAATCCTGCGTATCTACTAGCTAATACTTTTTAATTCTGTGGAGATATTTTTAATATGAATTTTAATATTAAACATTCCCACCACGCTTATTATATTAATTTAGTTTTTTCAAAGTTATTAATCTTGCTACTAAATCCCGTATATTAAATGAAGCATATTTTCGCAGAAAAAATTAATCACAATAAATTATAGTCAAGTAATAAATTTACGAAAAAAATTTAATTTTCACACGAAAAGTTTTCCTACAGTATATGAGTTTTTAAATTAAATTTTGTGAAAACAACACTTTTCAACTAAAACATTATTCGCGGGCTAAGCGTGCAGCAGACGTATGTCGTAATTTAGAAAACGAACTACGATGTTTTTCGTTCGTTTTTCTTTTTCTGTAAAAGTTACTAGTGCAGTAAGACTTCTTGGACAGTGGCCAAAATTTCGTGTGTACCACACAGAGACAGATAATAAATCGTATGTGATGTGTAGCTAGTTAGGACTTGCTGGTTTTTTTAGTTCTAATATACAACGGTGTAATGAAATTAAATTTAGTTACATAAATACGAGCTTACGTTAAGTCAGCTGCAAGTAACAATGTAAGGAATATGAAAAGAAATAGTTTTAATTTATTTTTAAAATTCCGTACATAAATCTGGAGAAAATTCTAGAATTAAAGTAAAATTTTAGGCTTTTTTAAGTCTTAATTGAAATTTCATACATATGTTGATATAATTTAATTTCCTTCCTTGTTTATTATTACTAATATATAGTCTCCTGTTATTACAAAAAATCTATTACATTTATCTTCTACATGCGTCAAAACCTTTATGCCTCTGCATAAACAGGAAATAACCTGTATGTTATTATTTCCTTATTAGTATTACAATTTTCAAAGGTCAAAAGACACATCACATGATTAATTACACATGGCATATTGACTCGCGCTAACCGTGACAAATTGCATATCGATTCCATGGACAGCAGAAGAAGATAAATAATTCAAAATGTGATTGGTGAGGATGGCGGCAACCTGCGTGACACGGACGTTATGTTGGGCGCCAGCCGACCAGTCTAAGTGGGGAGAAAATTACCCCACAACCGACGATTGTCTGTGGGGATAGATTGTACTTTAAAATTAGAATTTCCTAGAAAGAAATTTTAGAACGTAATATATCCGCTGCTAGTTTTCACGTGACGAGAAATATTTAATGACAAAGATTAATTTTTTAACTATGAGAATTATTTTAGCAGGGTAAAAAATTTTGTTTTAATTTGATAAAGCGTACTGTTACTAGGAACTTTACTAATTTAGTAAAAAAAACTGTTTTATTAAATAGTATTTTCCTATTAAATTATAAAATTGGGTATAATTTTGGTAATATATTTCGTCTGGCATATTATAATGGTTTTATAGATATTTTGTACATCACACATCATATATTAAATTACATATTAGTTATTATTTTCTATAAATTTTACACAACGATAAATTTACATCGGAGAATTCAATTTATTGCAGGAGTACGGTATTTTATTTGTAGATATTAAATATCGAAACGCTGAAAATAAAAAATGCTATTAAATTATTATCTGAAATTATTTTCCTTTGTTTTATATGCCATTTGTACAAATATATTTCATCAATAAATTAATCGACTATATCTAGTATTTAAATAATTCTTAATTTTGTCGTGAGTGGCTCTATAAATTTATTATCACAGAACTAAATATGTTTTTCTAGTATGTTGACTGTATTTTGTTTCAAAAGATATGTAAATTCACAATAATTAATCACTATCATTCAGTTAAACAATAAATACACTTAAATATTCTTCCATCTTGCCGTTTGCAATTACATCGTGGACTTAAATATCTACCTGCTATATGTGTGTGTGTGTGAGTGTTTATTTATTATACAAACACCTTGTGCTATACTTTGCTAACTTTTATACGAATACATAAATTCTGAAGCACAGGCAAGTGTATGTGTGTGTATGCATTACATGTTGGCACGCTATCACCTTGTTAAAAGGGGATAATTTATACGTACAAAGCACAGAGTATATGTGCTGTACGTGTGTGAGAGTGCATGGTCAGTGGTCCAGATGGTCGTACCCGGAGCCTCCGGGGCACTACTCTAGTGTCTGGTTCCGGTAGACGGTGCGGCGTCCGGCACATGGCGCCGTGACGCTGTTGACAGATCGATACCGCCGTTGGCAACGACGCTTTCCCTCTATATGTATGTGTGTGTGTGCCCGCTGTATATTCGTAGACCCGCAACGCGTCGCACTAACACACTGCAGAGGTACTGAAAATGTTGAACCAGTATCATTTTACTAAAATGTAAAAATATTTCACGAAGATACTTTTATATTAAAAAGAATATAACACATAATTGATTCTTTGATTATTAAAAAAGAATCTAGTTATATTTTTAGAAAGAAAATATTTAGTCATATTTAAATAACATATATTTTTGTAACTTCATTCCCTTGCATTTGAATAAAACGACAAAGTAATAAATAAATTCATTTAAATTGAATTCTTATATTTACATTGTCATTTTATTGAAATATTGTGATAATTTATAACATGTCTTTACTGTTAATATATTAAGTACTAGCAGGAGAACTAATTGTTTAAATTTTCAATTAAATATATATCCTGATGCAATACAGAATATTAATTAAAAACATTCTATACTTCTAGTATGTTTGTAAGAATTAATGTAATATGTTTAGTCGCATGTGTATAGATGTTTGTTTGAGTACTGCTGACACAGGATGTGATACTACTGTATGTACCCCATACAGACGCAAGGAAGAGAGTAGAGCCCCGTGGGGGCGGCAACTTGCCTCTGCTGCACTAGTACATGTGTGTGTGTGTGTGTGAGAGAGGGTGACTCGCTATACTCTGCAGGGGTTCTTTGACCCTCTTCCTAACTGAATTCACCGGAAAATCGGTCATAACACACAGGGGGAACTGTATATATGTCTTACTTTTCACAAAATGAACAACTAAGAATTGTACAATACCTTATTTTGTACCATATCATGCACCATTTAATTATTTTCTATTAAAACATTATTGATCCTCCATGGAATTATAGAATATATAATTTAATAGTTAAATAAACTGTTTCCTAGTGTATTACTTTGTGAATAGCGAAAAAATATATTCACATGACGATAAATAATAAAATATTCAACATTTACTGACATTCATTTAGCTTCTATTATAGATATTTGTAATTTATATAGTTTTAAAGCGCCATTATTTTAAATTTTGCAAAAGACAAATACATAACGTTATATACATGGTATATATATACTATTATTACATAGTATAATGACGACATTGTTTATTTATGATTTGTTTTCCACCTAGCACGCACATGATATGCACTAAATTTATTATTGTCTCTAATAACCAGGTACATCAAAGACAAATACATTGAAACTATAATTAAAAAGAACATTATCTAGGTAGAATATCACTTTGTGTAACAAATAATATTGTTTATCAAGTTTATTCCGTTTTATTTAACTCCAGTATTAGATAATATATGCTTTCATAAAATTCGTGGTTTGTAGTTTCTTATGTATCATTGATGTTTCTGGTTTCAATTTGTTAGTGTGTTTGTGTTTATAAATATGTAGATTAAAATATGTGGTGATGTGTCAAAACTTATATGTGTATGTGTTCGTTTTTAGCAACTGAGATCCGATGCCAGGAGAAGACCCGTGGTGGTGTTTGTTACGAGGTGATCCTGGCTCAACCGGAGGTGACAGTACCTCCGAAGAGGCCCGCCTCACCCCAGAATAAAAACATGTCTGCTCAGGACATTGCTGATAAGCTCAAAGCTGCTGAAGAACGAAGACTGGTAAGCTATATACATATACTCGTATATATATATATATATATCATCATTTCATGGATATGTGATATATGTACGCATGTTATACGTTCACGCCTATCTATGTAAACAGTTATGTACCCATATATTGATCCGTGATACGTTCCAATACGGATATATTACGCTACTGGCGGTTATCGCTTGAAAAATTTATTAGGACGGTTTTATTTTTGGAAAACATTCACTCGTATGTTTCGTGTTATGGGGTATTTTTACTACACTTTACTCTAGAAGTATGACAATTTACTGGTTACAGTTTTAGAAAGTTTCTTTGCTATATTTTATTTGGAAGAAATATGTTCCATTTCATCTTTTGTATTTAGGTAGTAATTAACTTGCCTACTGGCTGACGTTTTGACGTATTTAATTAACAACAATAAATAATGTTGCAATTATGGTAGTGCTAGTCAGGACATTTTACTAAAAGTTGGAAGTACATGTGTAGTAAGTTTGTATTCTCTTTGCTAGTCTTTGGAAGCAAACAAAATGGCTGCATTGGCTGCCAAGATGCAGAAAATCGAGGACGCCTCCCGGAAGAAGGACGAACAGACCAGTGCGTTCATAACTCAGACCAAAGAAATGCTCGATCAGAAAATGGAAATGCACGTCGAGAAACGTGAGGCATACATTACCGACCTGAAGTCTAAGATGAAGGTTAGTTAACAAACTTGTCACTATACATATAATTCATATGTCATTACAAGATGAATTAGTGTTAGTAAATAGACACACTACATATAATGCCACTATATTTGAGTGCAAGTTTATTTCTTGTATAAACAGGATCACATTGAAAGTGTGGAGAAGACCCGTTTGACACTTGAACAACAGACCGAAGAAGTGAGGAATGCCATCGAGGAGAAACTGAAGACCGCAACAGCTCAACGTGATGAGAACATTAAGAAAATGTTGGAACGTCTGCGCGAGCACGTAAGTACATAACCTCAAAGGTTAACCTAACCTAACTTAACCTATCATCATCTACAAACCAAATCAAATCAGTTAGAGTAAAACAGTACAGCTTATCCATGTTCAATATTCAGCTTGGCCGGTTGTGCTTTCTCCGATATTTGTGTTTATTTTCTGTTAAATTTGAGTTTATTTATTGTAGTTGTTATATATGATTTTTATGATTTTTTGTTTTATTTTGTTCTTTTATTATTTATTTGTTAGGAAGAACAAGTTAAGCGCGTGAAAAATTCTAACGTTGAGAAATTCAAGAGTATTCAACAAGATATCCAGGAGAAACTTGTTCTCGCGCAAACTAGACGCTTGCAACTTGAGAAAGATCAGACTGATAAACTGCGCAATCATGTAAGTAGTTTTATTTTGTTTCTGTTTGTTTATTTTATTATAAGTTGTTTTACAGTAGAATCTAATAATATGTACTTCCAATTTGAAGTATACAATTCGTAATACATATTCTTAATACAATAATATGTTAACAGTTCTCAACACGTCGACTAATAGTTCATTATCAGTTATTATGTATAGAGATGTTTAGTTATTTATATAGTTTGTTTTTCCCAAGTATTTATTTTCCGGTGATATATGCTAAGCCTAATGTACATCTGTGTATGTAATATTGTGTTAATTATGTTTATTTCGTTATTGATGTTGTTGCACTGTGTTTCTCATTGTTAGAACACTGTACACCTGGAACAAGTGAAACAATCACTAGAAAGCGAGGAGGAGGTACTTAAAAGAGAGAAGGCCGAGAAACTGGAAACCAAGTTGACAGTGGCTGAACAGAACCGCGAGAAAGAGTTACAGAAAAAACTCGAAATCGTCAAGAAACAAGTACGATATACACTTGCACTATAAGCATTCATTCATTCATTAATATTTAACCAAGTATACAGAAGGCACACACTGTATTCAGAATTAATTTCATCCACTGTTAAACCCTGAAATCAGTTGTGAAAATGTGTCTTGTATACTTGAAGTTCATACTATCACGAATCACTTTTTCAATCACCGACTCTTCATTAATGTGATGTGCTTTTTCTGCAAAATCAATGTCTTGTAATCTCTAGCGATAGCGAATGTCTGAATCACTGTATTTCTACTAAACAACTTGCAAGAATTACAGATGTTTTATTTGGAATAAAAGTTGATTTATATTTTGTTGTTTGCATACAGGAGCGACGCGCCGAAGCTGTTCGTCAGAACAAAGCCAACTTGACGAGCCAGCAACAGGTCACTGCCTCCTCTGGTTAGAGATAGCGGGAGAGAGAACAGCAGCGGCGGAGAGAGAGAGAGATGTGCAGAGTTGCCTCGCACACACACACTCCATCTGTCGCTAATATTACACACTACTAACTAACTAACCAACTATCTCCTTATCACAATGATCAGTATCACACGACCATATTCGTACATGTTCGATGATGGTTCGCCGCCTACTATAATAATAATACAGTGTTGTTAATTTGCGCCAGTGCCATTCACTACTAACCATCATTGTCGTCATCTCCATTGTTTAACTGTCTGTCTGTGTAACTTCTGTCTCCCTCATTTACTACTCAGTGTGTGTGTTTTTCAGTTTTACATAATATGACTTTTAATTTTTATTCACACATGGAGTTATATTTGTATTTTTCATCGTATTTATGGTGACATTTTTATTATAAGCGTTTGTTTTTCCTATGTAAAAAATAATAATTTCTATTTGTAATAGATTTGTAGGTTAACCAACCATGTTGACACATGATTCAAGATGGCCGACCACAGTCGCCATCTTGTTGTCACGTGTTATCATGGCTAGCTAACTAACTGTAGTAGATCTTTTCGTATTTCGTTTGTTCGAGTTTCACATTTTGTTTTTGTTTGTTTGTTCGTTCGTTCTGCAGATAATAATTTTAAGTGTTGTTAATCAGCTGTCAAATACAAATACTTATACCGGAAAGCTTTTGAAATATAATATCAAATATCAATCAATGCATTTTTAGCAAGAAAAATTCAAATTAATCAGCAGGGATATTATTATTAATTAATAATATTTGAATATAGTAATGAGAAAATAATAATGAATAATGATAACAATTTTATTAGTCTGGTCTTTCGTGTAAAAAACGCCAGTTGACTTGTGTGGCTATATCCTATATCCAGAGTTACAATTCTACACATATACACACACACACACACACACACCCAAGACTGTCACGCGCGCGCGTGCACCCCCCGCCCACTTTACACTCACACACACACACACGCACGCGCACACGCATGCATGACGTCACAACACTTTGGCAATAACTTGATCAATGTACAGCGGACACTGTCAGTAAAGAAGATGTAAAAATAGTCGAGATAAAAATATGAAAGTGGAAATTAATTTTGTAATGTAACGTACTGTAGTAACGGTGATTCGTAGCATGCGAAAATGTTGAGCGCGTTTTGTAGGTTAAGCTGAAAATTGACAGTGCGCATGTGCATTGTACGTCAGCCATTTTCTAGTTCTAGTGTTGTACGCATGCGTGTACTACTCTCTCTCTGTGTGTGTGTGTGTGTGTGATGTGTCAATATGCATGACAGTCGCTTCAGTGGAAAACAACAGTAAATATAGCCTCCTCCAAAAAAAAGCTCTATTAATGTGTGTATAAAAATATAATAATATTAATACTAATAATAATAAAATATAAACAATTCATGCCTCTGTGCTGCCTTTTTAGTACGATTGTAGTAGCTTAGACATATGTGTCAGGATAATGCGTGTGTATGTGTGCGTGTACGAACGGGGATAATGTAAAATGATATGTATGCATAATATATATGTATGTGAGTGTGTGAGTGCGCGCGTGTATGAGTGTTTATAACGATATGTCATATCAGTAGTTCGAATTCTCTTTTTCCAGCGCTAATCTGAAATCACTTTGAATGTGATGTGCATGGGAATTTATGTCTGATTGACATTTAAGTAAAGTTGTACAAACAAAACAGGAAGAATAGTGTTGGGAATTATTAACAAGAACTTAGAGATTCGAATGACTGATGTTACATATATCGTTCTGTGTGTGAGATATGGAAGTGTGCTTTTAATTCAGCCAGTGTATTACACAAGCTAGCTTCTGTGATGATGAGTTGATCCGTTCATATAAATTTATTAATTGATTAACGATTAATTAAATTAACTACCCAGTTTTAACGCAAAGAAAAATGGAAACATAACTAATTGTGTATTATTCGGAGCGTACCGCGAGATACAGAACAAAATGAGAAAAAAGAAATGATGATGATATTGGATGCAGTTGATTATTACAGAATGCTGAAAACAAGTCGTTTTTTTGTCGGTAGTTGCCAAAGCACCAATTTATATGATATTTCATACGCTTTAAAGAAAAGAAAAAAAAACCAGTATAAAGAGTACTACATTTGTAAAGTATTACAAACCAAAAAAATCAAACAAACAATATTAAAATTTGAAATGTAAAATATTTGCAATTCTATTATTTACCAACAACGTTCACACGAGTAATTTGTGTTTTCTTGTATTTGTCAGTTTGTTGTGAAGTGAGCCGCAGTAAGATATATCAGTGATCAACTGAAGACGGGGACATAAGCCTGATTTACGGCTATATTCATTCACTTTTTTGTTGTTTTGCACATTTTGGGCATGAAGTCGAACTTATCCGAAGTTTTGAATACTAGTAATTTTGGGGCCTGAATTCAGTTATATAACGAATGTCATTGTTTAACATGTACTTGAAATTAATTTTCTATATGATTTTGTAAATTCGGTAGGCCTGAAATCATTGAAGAAACGAATTCTAATAAGTCTGAGTTTGGTTTCATGTGCACTGCATTTGTTTTGTATTTTTGTATTGATTGGTCTGATGTTAGTTACATAACGGGATAAGGTTCGTTAGCTTGGATACCCAGATATTACATTTGGTCTCCTGAAGTTGGTTACAAGTGCACAGAATCAGTGTGAACTTGACATCGTTTTGATTTTGTTGTACAGTTGAATTTGATTTGATTATTATGGTTTGTTTCTGTGTTTGCGTATGTCTTTATATATTTGTAAAGACTGATGTATAAGTAAATATTTGATGTTGCAGCCAGCATAAATGATACATACTTTGCGTTCTGATCTGATTATTATAGACTGAATACCGATTACCTACGTATATTTATGTGCGGAATATGTTAAACCTAAACTGGATGTGAAATTGTTCGTCCAATGTGCCGTTTTTAATTGTTTTGCACAGTTTCATTGATGATTAACATTATTTTGCAAACATGTATGTGTTTCATATATAATATAATTATTAACTTTAAGTTTCATATACGTATAACTTCTCTAACGTTATTAATTTCATTGTAATAAATTTAAATAAACAATAAAAAAATTCACCGATTGTTTTTTTTTATTAAATGTTCCATGTCATTTATATTGTTCCAATTCCTAAAATCATTCACTGATATAATTAAAACAATAAGACCTGCTGTTATATGTTTCACTTGAAATTCGTTGTTTTGTCATTAGAATATATATTTTGATTATCTTAGGTTATCAGAGATGCACTTGTGTATTTCTCGTTGCGTTTTACTCGCATAACTTTCTCTATTCAAAGTGTTGAAAATATTTAATATTTTGTATTATTATAAACAATATCCATCATTTTCACTTTATTTCAATAAATTTGTACTGTGATTGAAAACGACGAAAATTCATTACTATTCATATTAAAAATATCACATAATTTACGATATAATTTTAACTTTTATTCAATGCAGCATAAAAAGTTTAAGAATTTTTTAAAGAAATAAATTATTAAGAAAAAAACATAATTAAGAAACAGTCTGTTGTTCGAATTATTACTGACAACTGTATGATAAATAATGATAATGCAAAATGTTAATTTAAAATTATACATTCTTGATATATTTGAACTTATCATATGACCTTTTCATGAAGAGAATATTTAAATCTGTCGGTTATATTTTTACTTTGTACTAGTTCATTTTTAACTTATTGTGAGTTTATTCCAATCACGAATTTCTCGATAACAGTGTACAGTGTATTTTAATACACTTTTTTATACAGGATGTTGATAGAACGAAAGTTTAAACAATTTTCTACAAAACATCTGTCAAAAGTTCTAGATGTACAAGAGCATTTTACAAATATTATGCAGTTTTAAATTCTAAACCACTTTTTCTAATAAACTTTACCTCTAAAATGTACCGGCAAAATTATTCGCACATTTCAAAAATAACCTGTAAAATGCCACATTCAGTTTTATTTTGCAATACCC
>JAGJTL010000057.1:1786287-1798058 GCA_022063505.1 Calosoma granatense
GGGAGATCGTTCGTAAATTAAACAAGCGAATGTAGAGCTGGGGTCCGACTGGCTGAAATTAACACAGTTGGCTAGTAGTTATTTGTGAATCCGGAAATATCCTGGCCGTCCAGACCTAGCTCTGCTTCACGGGGCTCTCTTAATTTATTTATTCCACCGAGCAAGTCTCGGACCCAGCGTTTTGTAGTATAGCAGTTCCATTTTCTTGGCCACCATCCAATCGTTATTCGTTTGTCGTCTGCTTGTTGTTGTAGTAGTGGTCATACGACACAAAAGCTATTCTTATTTTTTAATGACTGAACCGATGTCGAAATCATTTGTATTCCGGCACGTTCAAACCATGAGAGCATCTGTCAACTTGGATTATATGAATGCAAATGAAAGATGGAATTGAAAGATACATGTGCTATATTCACTCATTTCATTGGTGGATTTAACTTAAAAACTACGTTGTTTAACTGTTTAATAACATTCGATTTGATAATCATTTTAATTTGAGATTTAAGTACTTCGATTTAGAAACTCAATTTTAAATAAACATTAATTTCAGAAAGGATTTGTACTTTTTAAAAACATTTATTTGATTTTTAATCTTAGTAATATATGATGAAATTTTGAAAAATAATTTATCTTATATTTATTCTACGCCACTGGCTTTAATATTGCATCCCTTGTCGCTAAAACACTAAAGAAATAGAAATGTACATTTAATAGTCCATAAGCTATTCTTTGTGGTCTAGTTTACATGTAGGTAAACATTGTCAACAAGTGATCTCGTTTACATAACAATCACATACAGGTTTTATGGCCTATGTAGTGAGCAGGTAGCAAAATCTTGGGTTCACAGGAACCGCTAAGTAAACACTTGCATGAATAGTATGTTGTAGTGCCGATCTAGGAAAAGAGGGTGCATAAATTAAATTATTTCTTTGAATGTATACATGTAATAGTTTGTTTATTACATACATAATGTTTCTTTTGAAATAACAATATTTGAAAACGTTTAAGATAATATATGCTACGTAATATTACTATGAATATGTATATATGAGTGAATGAAAAATATTATGTATATATTTAATACAAGTTAGCTAGTATGTATGTATGTATTATTATGTTTTATTTCTATATGGTACACGTGTACTCTGTATGTTATAAAATACTGCACGTGTTCAGATTTATGACTGCAAGCGAAAGTTTATAAAACAACAATACGGTGTGTTGTACAAGTCAAATTGTGCTAGAAATTTTGCACAGCCCATGTGTACACTTACGGCACTTAAATGCAAAAATAAATATAGCAAGCTTCCGTAATAATATATACATTAGCTGCTACTTATTCCTGTATGATTTTTTCAACTGCTAATGTAAATTTAACTAAGAAATATTCATTAATAATTACAATGACATAGACCTACATTATGAAAACACTAGTTTTTAATTGACTTATCATATGGTACATTACAAAATGCCAATTTACTAATTTAGAAATAAAAATTACTAAATAAATTTCTCATAAATATATAATAGAATTCCTGTGTGAGATTTTAAATAAGTTTGTCTTATTTAAAAAACAAAAATTCATTCGCTGTACCTAACCTAGTCAATGTGTCCTAGTTGGACTCAAAAACACATAAAATACTTTATTCGCCAAGGTTTAGATATTTACTAAGGTAACGTTGAGATATTTATTGCATCTATAACATTGCTTCATTTTATCGTGGACGGAAATATCTTTTCCTACTGTTTCAAATAAAAAGCGAGAATTAATTTTCTTAAAATAATCGCACGTTGGCATTTATTGTTTAATTATCAACAAGAGAACGATGTTATTCAGAAATAAGTCTTTGAGGTTAGTGAATTTGAAAATTTTATTCTATAATCAAAAAAATATAGGGGAATACTTTGTAACTTGTATAAGTTAATATTAGAATGTGAGAAAAAATATGTTAATGAAATGTAGGAATTTTATCTGAAGGAAGAAGTATGGCTTTTGAATTTTCAGATTTCTAAGAATCTAAGTTTTGTGATTTATTTGATTATTGTTCAAATTAATTGCTATCTTTTTCGTTAACTCTCATTGCAAACTTGCTTAGAACTCTAACATAATTCAGGATTATTACAAAGTAAGTTTGTTTATATTATTTATTTGTTACAGAAAGAAACACATACAAGCTAGAGACAAAATGGAAATAACCCCAGCAGGTAACAACAGCAACGTACAGCGAGAGCACTCGGCTACATCCAGCAGTAAGGAAATGGAAGTAAGAAATATTATTGTTATTTAGCAATATCTACAAGTCCAGCCTTGCGAACTAGATATTGCCAAAGTGCGTGTATTGGCAAAGAAAATTGTATGATTCACAGATGAAATATTCGAATGTTGTCCTAATTTTTGATTCAGTTTTGAAATATTATTAATTACTAAAGGATGGTAGGATTATTTTGAGATTTATTTAAAGATTTTCTTGTTATAAATCATATTGAAATGAAATTAGATTGATATAAATCGAAAATAAGTTAGTGTTACTGCGTTGGCATATTAACTTTGACAGATTAAGGATTTTAAATATTGTTCCATTCTAAAACTAGAAGATTATGCTTTACTGTAAATTAGTGGATAAAATATAATGGAATATTTTGTTATTTCCAGGTAAGCAAGGATCTTGGACACACTAAGATGCTGGAAAAATCTTCCAGTTTTCAGAGTGATGAACGTAGCATGGTTGTTGAGGAGTCCACTACTCAGAGTATGGAATCCAGTCGTACGGTACAAGCTAGTGTCACGTCTTCCGTAACAGCTGAGAAGAAAGTCACCTCGGCTACATTCACCTCTTCTTCATCCTTCGAAGCGTCCGAGGTAACTGAATTCTCAGAGGAAATAGAATTTTAATACAACAGAAACATACATCATTTCATGTCGACACTGACACAATATTTTCTACAATTGAAAATTATAATTTACAATCGTACATTTTCTGAACCAACATTTTCGTGTTCTGGGTAGTCTTGTTCTTCTTCTTTCACTAGTATGATTTAATTTTCAGTTTGCTAAATAAATATTTTATTAATCTATGTTTATTTTGGATTACTGACAAAGCGTCCTACACAGAAACAATAATAATTATTATTAGACTCAAGTCTAAATATTATTTTAAACACGGGATAAAATTAATTAAACACGGGGTGGGGAATGGGTAATTTGTGGAAAATATCGTGTCAAATATTATTAAATTTATCTATCGCACATATATACCCAAATACATAATTGACTTTTTCTATTGAATTAATTTCTCACTATATTTGTTTTTAAGTTTCTCATGTTCATTTGACACAAGTAGAAGTGCATTATAACGTACATACAAGTCGTAGAAAATATGTGCATAACGGAACCAATTACATTCTAAATAGGATTGCATAGAAATAATATTGAATGTGATACGTAATGAAAGACACTGAATAATTTGATGATAGAGATTAAATGGATGACCATATTTACCTACCAGTGTACACACAGAACAGAATTATTAAAAATTACACAGAATTTACTTTACACATTTGTTTAGTTTTGTTTTTGTTTTGGTTGTAGTAAAAAGTTATATAGAACTGATGCTTTTTTCTCTCACTCTGTGCATAATTTGGTACAATTTTATTACTTTGTATTCAGCTTTTATTTTGCAGTTGTCATTATCATTTTGTTTCCATTCTGCATGTAATGCTATAAAATAAATAAAATAAAGGTTATGGAAATATAGTACAACGCTGTTCTTCATTTAATTATACACTTTTATTTTCATTTCCAGCTATACGGGGGCTTCCATATTATGCATTATTATTTGCGCTCAGTTCTATATAGCTTGCGATACATAACCTCAACAACAACAACAACACACGGAAGAACTACATGTAGCGAGTTACCGACAGGCCGCGCCTACAATAATAATGTGTAATGTTGAAGCTTCTCACTAGATGTAGCTAACATACTTCTTCTCCTCTTCGTATTCTCCTTCCTTCTAGAATGTACATGATGTGTCTTCTAACATTGTTTTATGTCAATTATTTTTGGGACAAATACAGTAGTTAAACTGTAGTTATTTCTTTATGTTTATAATCATTATTTTAAGCCAGAATCAAATACAGTTTGGTTTGAATTATTTATATATATTTTCATATCTGATTCATTGATATATTTTATATTATTCAATAAACTAGATGAAATGCAATTAGTATTTGAAAATATAGACGTTTAATGTACACATTTCTAGTAAATCTGTCGTTAGTTTAAAACGATATAATGCCGTTTATAGTTTATGTGTAATAAAATATCGAGTAATTCTTGTATTACGTAGTTTACATTTTTAGAATTTGAAAATACATATTTTATGAACCATTTGATTTGATTGAAATTTGTATAATAAACATTAGAATCACCAGTGGCGTATCTAAGATTTATTCAAGGGGGGAGGATTTAAAACACAGTCTATAGGGGGTGAAGCAAATATTTTTTGAAAATTATGGTATACTTATAAATTACTACGAGTAAGGGAAGATATAACATTTCTGACGAGCATATTTTAGAATATTTAAAAGCATTATCAATATTATGTATGCTATTGTGAATTTTGATTTTATATATCAATGATTTTTGACAAAATAAGTTAACATTGTTGCAAATTAGAAAACAATCTTATATATTAATACTTTGACTGCCGTGTGTATACATTTGGATACATATCATAGTGAGCTTTCCCACGAAAATCGGCTTGGCAGTCAAAGTATTTAATGAAATATTTATCTTGAAAAGTATATAATCGATTAGTGAAATGCTTCAACATATATTTTACTTCTCGTACTTTTGTTTTATTGTGTAACTTACATACGTATACATATACTGTACATGTAGTGTATTATTTATGAATTTCAAGTACAACGATCTGAAATATATTTCAATGCATAGAACACGTAAAGCAAAGCTGTAAATTAGTAAAGATGCACAAAAGTATGTTATAGAAAACTATAAGTTTAGTTTTTAAATCCAGGCAAACGGATTAACAAATTCCGATGCAAATCAAGTGACAGAAACCACTCAAGATGTAAATAAAAGTAGTGCAGAGTTAGATCCAGGTCCACAAGTACCATCAGTGGAGCCATCATCATTTACTGACAACTTACCATCACTGTCTGAACCATACAAAGCCCAGAGTCCACCGAAAATGTCTTCAGAAATAGAAGAAGGCAAGATCAAGAATGCATTGAAAGAAATTATTTCAGAAATCGATAACTACGCGGAGAAAGATGATGTTCTGAAAGAGAACAAAACTGAAATTGTAGAGAACGTATCAAGTACAGAGACTGTTAACAACGCTGTCCCGGATTACTCTTCAGACGCGTATAAGGTAAATATAATTGTCATTGTATTAAATGTTATTAATTTGTAACCTATTAATTACTTGACGAGTGGATTTTTTCAACAAATAGTAAAAATAATTGTAGGAACTGTTAAAAATTATCACAGTATTTATTATACAAAATTTCGGGGTTTATATTTTTGTTAATTGTCATTTTACAGTGGAATAAGTAAGATTTTTACAAATTTTCATAGTTTAAAAGATATGTAATCATATTGTAATGCTTGAATATTATTTCTGTATTGCTACAATTATTTTTATATTGGTCCCTACTTATTTATATATGTTTTACTGTCAGTGTTACTGTTTATTAATTAAAGCTTTATTTTTTTATGGAGCCGTATCCTTATGTCGTGTTGTTTGCATGTGTCCTTTGTATAGCCTGAATTACGTAAACACCAGGACATGTTGATGGCAAGACTGCCATCTTGTTTATTCACTACAAAGGGCGAGCGACCCCTCAGTCTTCCCCCTGAAAATCTGATGCAACTACTCAAAAGTGTACAGGTACACAGACATGCATTCTTATACAATACAACCCTGTAGCTAAACTTACCGTTGTACATATCTACTTGTTGTAATCTTCAGATATAAAATATATGCTATTTAGTAAGTAATTATTTAGAGTTTTCCTTCAAAGTAAACAACAATAGTAAGTTAATTATTAAATCCTAGTGAAAATTTTAATAACATAAATAATGTTGTGTAATAATATAACAAGTCTAGAACACTATTTGGGGAATTTAGAGTTTATAAACCTGTATACTGTGTTTCAAAATAATTGCACATGACCCCTGAAGCCTCGTAGAGCAAACGTTTTCTTAAACGGATTACAGGGTTAAAAGTATTTACAATTTTTCACTTTTCAACATACAAAATGTTTGTTGGAAATATACTACTAATCGCTACATTTTTCCTTCTAATTTTAGTCATACCAACCTGATGTACAAGTAGCAAAACATCCCGGTGTGATAGGTTATTATGAAGCCAAGTCAATGTGCAATTATTTTGAAACAAACTATACATACGTACTACCTTAAATCGACTATAGACTTTACCTACATCACGTTTGAAGAACATATGTATTATTTGCTATGCTTGTATGCATTTTATTTTAATAAATTGTTTTATATGTTTAGATTGCACAGGAACTAAATCAAGTATTGAAATCAGACGACACGGATCAACAAAATGTAAGATGATTGAACAGTGTGTGTTTAGATGTCTAACAATCTAACGAAATTGTTTAAACTAACGGTATGTAATTTGACTTTCTGTTAATAATCAATAGTTAATAAGCATGCCTACACTTGACTTGGATGATTATGTATATTTTGTGCGATGATCTAATTATGTATCTTACATGTAACTTATTTACAAAACAGGTGTACTGAATTAGATCCAGAAAACAATTACAAATAGTGTTTTGTTTTCTCAGTCGGTATTTATAGTTTCTTTTTATTTTGTAGTATTGGAATAGTGACAGAGTGAATCATTGGAAGATATTCGTGTAGTACATGGTTTTGTGTTGTATGTAAGAGTAAATTTAACTACATAATATTTAGTTCTCCTAATCTGTTTTGAAAACAAGCAGGTTCATGATAGTCTGAAGTTCATTATTATATTTTTATAAAGAAACTATTTTTGATTGACTTTGAAGTTTTGAAATTGATGCTTTCTTATGGAAGTAACGTATTTTTTTCTTTGTATTAATATTAAGAGAAATGACAGGTGCCCAAAATTTGCTTTTAGAATTTTGATATGAAAAATCTGCAAATATTAATAAACTCATTGAATCGGTAAGGGAATATCACAAAATTTTGTGATTTTGAAAGACAGGCAACATTTTTTTATTGTTTACTTTAATTACTTGAATATTAAATATAAAATTGAGGTGTTTATTTTAAAAACTATATACATAGTAATGGTGAATCAAGAAAATATCACATTTAATGTTTACACGGAAATTTATAGAAATTTGTAAACATTTGTGTCAATTTTTCATTTCAACGGAAATATTTGTCGATATATTTATTTATAAGTTGAGATTTATGATTAAAAATGATGGAAAAAAATCTATGCGTTAAAGGATTTTTGGCAAGCACAGTTTCTAACGTAATTCTATATTTTTCGTGATATTTTATATTTTTAGTTCTCAGTACGTCGTCACTCGAACATATGTTTCCAATATTATGCAATTAGAGTTACGAATTTTGGAATACTGAAACACTTTGACAAACTTTGGATATTCTGAGCGAAGAATTATTATAAAGCACTGATCTTTTTTGTATTTATAAAAGTATATATTTTGGCTTCACGTGAAATAGTCAGAGATGAAATAGTACTAGAATTTTGTTAAACAGTAAAGTAATCACGACGTCAGACCCGTTATTACTACTGTAATTTATACTTTCTGTTTCATAACAATCGAAAAGTTATATTTTAACTCATGTGTATATGTATACATAAACTATATTTTTGACAGCGGCCCAGAAATATAACATAATGTCACGTTTTACGTGTACGAAAAAAAGAAAAATCGTATTTTAAGTTCGACTAAAAGTGCAACAATAAAGTAACGACATGCGTGCCTTGCGTCCGTCACCTTCGCATCCACGCACGACCTTTGCAACGACGTGCAGCATTGCTAAAACGTTGGCGTACCCAACGCTTGGATCGTTGCCAAATATCAGCCAAATCGGCGGGATCTAGTCTAGCAGATTATTTCTAGGCTAGTCTCGTATCTCGACGAATATTAAACGCCAACATCCACGCGCGTTATCACTGCGGGCACGCAATATAATCTCGGAAGAACAACGCAACTGTACGCGCGCGTGTGTATTGTTTGTGCGTGCGTCTGCATGTATTCCACTATGCAGTCAAACGTCAAACCGAAACTCCAGTGAAACAAACAAACAAACATCTGTCTTTTTGGATAACATACGAAAGTTGCGCAATGCCTGTGATATTTCTGTAGTTTAGCTTGTAGTGTGAACAAAACAAAACGACGAAAGATTTAGTGCTACCTGCTGTTCTAAAAATAACGACAATTCTAACCTATAATATTGACAGCTACAATAATCGTGCATATTAAAAACAAGTGAACTACATACAGACATTGTATTCTATACAAAAGTGTTACGGGTACTTTTCAATAATAATAATATCGAACGAACATGAATAAGCTAAATAAATTTAGCATGACGAAGAGTACAAACAGCATGTACTCGATGAAGAAGACAACTAGCTCGAGTATGTACTCGATGAACAGGAGTGTGAGTACCCATAAAATGGGCCCGACATCTCCGGCGCCTGGATTTTGGCCAGCAGGTTCGGATTACTCGCTGAAAAAATCTTTTAGTACGAACAGCGTCATTGAAACAGGACGTGGGTTTAAACCGTCCGATATCAGAGATCCGAGTAAGCGAGAATTTTTGACAAATTTGACTCATCGCATTTGGAAAGTGGGATCGGTAAGTTTGTATGAAGAGAGATTAAATTTTCTCAAACTAAAACGTAAATTCAAGTTTATGTGTTTATAAACATAGAATTTTAGTATGTCTGTATTCAGTTGAGACTGAAATTCATAATATCTAATCATCGTTATGGATGGTGAAGAATATTTTTAAATATACAAAGATTAATGTTGCTTATTATGGAAGATAGATTCTAGATCATACATGCGTTAAGTTAAATATGAATGCATTTGTCGAGGAAAGACTTATTCAATTATATCATGTATAGAAGTTAAATATGGTACTTTATTTTTGTAGTATTAGTACAAACACACGCGTAGATTGCCAGAAAATGTTGAAATACAAAAACAAATGGCATCTGTTGCAGTGTATTTTAAACATCCGCAACCAGCATAACATATATGCATTACATATTTTGTTTACAAAATAATCAAACCGAATATTTGTTGATAATTTATGTCAAACACTTGAGATTATTTTTTTTTTAGATATTATTCTATTTTAACCTTAAATCTGCGCGGTTTTGTTCCTGAAATGCTTGCACATTTATACAAATATAGCATGTTTATTTACCAACGTTTTTTTTTTCATAAAAGTACATACTTTGAAATGAAGGACTGATTTTGCAATGTAAGCGATTTCTAGGAATCACAATATTCATTTAATATAGGTCAGACAGTTTACGTATTTAGACATATGTATAAACAGATTGTGAATGTTTATTTTTCCACTAATATTCTGTAAATCCTCGAGGAAATAATGTTTGATATCACGTCTTCCAGAAACAACAATCATCGTAACAAAACATCGGAAACACTACTCATAGCAAACAAAAGTATATTTCAATTTACAACATGAAGCTGTGATAATATTTATTAAAGAATTATATATGTGTGTGTGTCCATGAACTGAACCGAATTTAAATCGATACTAATTTTCACCGACGCCATTCTGGCTAATGTCCAGTTTGTAGGCGCCTAAAACATTTATCGATAATAATTGTTTTGTGCCAAATTCAAATTTAGAATGCTAATAATATATTCAGAGATACATTGCTGATTGCCGTGTATGCGATTAATTAGGCAATAACATGAAGTCTGTCAAAGGTGTCATTCAATGAAATTTGTTCAGAATTCCTGCAACCTGTTACGCTAATTTTCACACTCACATTCGCGTATCAAATTCATCATCATACTGAATATCAATTACAAATATGACAAGCATTGAACAGTTGTGGGTTATTTTTGAATTTAGTTTTTATTTTGGTTTTGTCTAAGTTTAATATTTGGTGTTTATAAATTTTTATGATTTACTGAAGTTGCCCAAGATTGTTGGGGAGTTTTATTTTTGAATTGTTTGCATATAATATACAGTTGTATATGTTAATTTTTTACACAATTTTAAATAATAGCGCTGTTACTGTTTAATAATATTTCTATAGGACTAAAAATTGAATACAATTTTATTTAGTTTTTTCTTTTATCAATATTTGCTGACTATTTAATAAGATATATTAATTCGCTACTGTCGTGACAAAAGGTAATAAGTATAAAATTTGAATTTCGAATTAGACAAATTTAAAAAATGTACTATATAAAATATACATATTTTTTTACTGCAATTTTTTCATTAATATTTTCTTTGATAATAATACTTTAGCAATAAGGTATAAAATTAATTAAATAAATTTTAGATTTCACGTAGGGACTTCAAATTTGATCCAAGAGCAATAATGAAAAAAATAGACTTATGACCTTTTGTCCCGGCAGTAGCGACTATGATTTCTTCCAAGGGTACACTGTAAAATTTAACTACTTATATTCTGTATATAAAAATCACTAACACAATTTCCATTTCTGTTGAAATTCACTTGGCACTCTAACCAGGAAATCGGTTACAGACGATAATTCCCGTGAAAGACTACATTTACTTGGTCCGGCACCACTGTGTTTATGACATTTTTGTGGCCACTGGGCGACGTAGCATGAAACGGAGTTCCGCAAGGACCCATCTGCGTCTTAATTCAGAAACATCACAAATGTAAAAACATATTTCAGTTCAGAATCACTTCGTTTAGCGCGAGAACTGCACGTTCAGTTGTAATCTGACATTCCACGTTACCGTAACGTAGTTAACACAACGTTCATCTGTTCATTTGCATTTTCTTAACGTTTTCCTTTTGTATATTTATATTTCTCCGTTTTTATTCTAAACTAGTGCGGAATATACGTTTGTGCAACAGGTGTTTGTAATAATATTTGTAACCGCGTGTTATGATATAATTTTTACGATAATTTAACGACGAAATATATTTACGAAATCGAAGCATTTATATTTGTACACTATTATTAGTAGAATTGTTTTATATTCAATAATTGTTTATACATATTTGTTTTTCTAAGGTTTTTTATATTTAAAGTGTACTGTGGAGATAAAAAGAAATGTTTTTGGGTGCTTCAATATACACGCTAAAGAACACAAGGGAAGAAAGTGAGAATAGTCAAAGTGAAACTGTGCAAAAATACAAAGTGCATAAAAGCGAAAAACATGTTCATTTTGAAGTATGTTTATAATTTTAATATTTCATGCCTTGTAAAAAGTACATTGATAAAATGTAAACTCAATAATCTGTTCAAATGAAATTTAAATTTTTTACATTTGTTTCGTCATTTTACGCATGTTTTTTATTCTAAAAACTAAATCTAACTGTTAACAGTATTCCGTGATATTTTCACAAAATATGTATTCAATTATATATTGTGTGTATATATGTTACTTTTTTAAATTTACTGTATGATTCATAAGTAACTTGTATGTTCTATAGGATGAAAACGGACCGAGTAAACCAATTGATTTGGAGAAGATATTCACTCCTGCTGAGGATGGT
>JAGJTL010000057.1:1798253-1811421 GCA_022063505.1 Calosoma granatense
TACTTTTTCATTGGTTATATTTATACACTTAGAAGCTACTTGTATACAGCAAATTATTAGGCTTTTTAATACAGAAAATTAGCTCTTATTTTATGCTAAAACAGTTTAGTTAAGTGTATATGTTATTTCAGGTAAGATGTACGCATCTTCTTCTTTCTACTCCAGCAGTCTGCACCCCACCGTGGAAGATCAGGTGCAACTGGCCAGGAGAATATCCAGTTCGTTGAGTGACATCAGCAACCAGAAGAGCAAGGGTCAGTCTATGTATGTCAACAGGAAGAAACGGTCTGTCAAATGGGTGCACGAGGGTGAAGGTAAGAAATAGCAGTACAAATTTAAACTAAAAGTAATACATATAATGAAATATCTTGCACAAGAACGTTTAACTATAGTATCATCAGTTTATTAACGAAACTTGTAATGAAATTAAAACTTGAATTCAAGAAGATTTAAACTTTCATTTTGCTTGTTTAATTCACGAAGAACAATACAAAATCACAAGATTATTTTGTGTAATACAGCATTTAAATTATTAATATGTAACATTAAATTTCAAATCTTTATAATTATATATTTTGTTAGTTTAATATTTGCAAGATATTATTACTTGTTTATAAAATAAAATTCTAAATTACACTAAAACAAACAAGTCAGTCAAGTAGATGGTTTAAAGAATAAAATGTGTATACCTAGTGGCGATTAGTATTTGTGTAATGTCAGTTAAGGAATCTGTTCCGTGTTCTGCGCACTTTATAAAATAAACGACGCCAACATTGAACTATTTTTAAATAAATATAAATTGTGAAATTATATTCTTTGTCAAGAATATTTCTAAGAATTTCGTTTCATTTTTATTTGACATTCTTTTTCATTCTTTGTTCTAAAATGAAGGTATTCAATATTTCATTTTTATTCTTAATTATTATTTCATTTTTCGTTTTAAAATTAAGATATTTAATACTTATTTGCACCACTATTATTAATTCTTTTACGTGCAACATAAGAAAATGATTATCTAGTATGGCTGAATTTATTTTTTGTGAATATTCTAGAACCTATTTTGTAATTATTTACGTAGAGATATCTTCTGCAAACAGTTTGTCATATAAACCATGCATATACTTTTAATATTTCCGCTTGTTTTACGATCATTGGAACAAGTTGGCGTTGCTTGAAAGCCGCGTAATATATAATTTGAGTTTCGTTGACAGGGCACGCTTTGATGATCGGTGTTTTAACGCCTCTTCGGCTTTTAGCGTTGCAAATTAAAGTCAAACACGCGTATACAGATCGCTTCTACGCGCATGTCATTAATTAGTTTTGGCAATAACTGTCATGCAACATTGGAAAATATGATACACAATTTTGTGTTTGTAAATGAATACTGCTATACTTGTTTAATGTTCGTTTTAAAAGTTATTTTATATACTTACTCTACGAACTGACACTTCTGTTCTGCAAATATATTAATATGTAAGATGCTTGTTCGTAAACAAACTGTCAGAATTGTTTTGACTTATCGTATTAAAAAGTAGTATCAATATTTATACACATAAGAGAATGTTTGTAGTTTATATTACATCAAGTGTAGCCCTGTTTGCTGAATAGTTTGAGAACTTCTGATTATATCCGGAAGTGTACGAGGCGTCGCCAGTGTGCAAGCGTAGGTTTAGCCTCGCTTCGGGCATCTGGAACGACGCCAGAACCGAATGTGAACATGTTGCGCAATAACACATCAGCTCCTAAACACACACATTTACAAACAGGAGCAGACACATTAGTGTATTAGATAATAACACGGATTCTTCAAATATCTATTTATAAACAGATGAAAAATCACCTTCATTAAATACTAACAACATACTAGGTTCAATTATGTTTTACATGATTGAAGAATTTTCTAATGAAATAAAATAGATTGCGCGGAGTATTAATAAATTAAAATGAACAAACGATTATTAGTATTTCCAAATTTTAATCTTTATTTGTGCCATTATTTGTGCATAAATAATATGTAGTATAATATTTGCTAGAAAAAAGAATTCTAATTTATTCTCAACTGAAAGTACATATTGGATTCTCGTATGTAACATTTTATTTATATCAGAATACCACGCACGTGTACATGTGTGTATATAAGAAAACACGTGGCTTACTATTTACTCTCTAGGACTGTAATGAAATGTGAAATTGATGGCAACAGCAGTACCTACTTTTTAAAATAAGCATTCAGCAGTTAAATATATTTATGAGTTATTAGTATTATTGCACAATGCTAAATATACCAGCCACGAAATCATTAAAATCTAACTCGAACTCCATATTGTAAATAAAATGCTACACAGATGACAAATATGAAACACTTGCTTGGTTTATAAACGGAACTAGTACATATTTACTGAGCGCGATTTAATTTAGATTTAGCCAGACATTCACTGCAACTTCTATACAGTGTATGTGGGTCTTTATGTTTACAAGGTAAAGCACCAACTAATGGAACTGTTTTGGAAGAACACGCTCAAGATGAGAACAAACCACTGTTGAAGCTCATTATGGATCCGAGGGGACAGGTTCAGGATATCAGCACAATGCGACGTCAAGGATTTAATATCGAACCAGCCGCGTTGTCTCCTGATGTATGCATGCAAATTGTCAACGATCTTAATTCGCCCAAAGGAAAAGGTAACTAACGTTTAAAATGAATGTGTATGTTGTAAATGTTCATAACTAAACATAATGACACTAATATAAAATAACACAGGGGCTGAATTATTTGCCAAACGTCGGAAGAAGTCCGAGAAATGGGTTGTTGGCGAGAACAACACACAGAAAACAACACAACTCTCTGATATATCCAGCACAACTAGCACATACGTGCCCATTGCTCAACCAAGTCCCCAGTTGAGCAAGTTACCACCAGTAAGTTACTTGGAGGGAGCCGCTCAAAGAGTTCAGCATACTCAGAAATTGGATGAAATTCAAGTAAGATACTTATTCATATAATTCTTTTGATAAATATATTATTAACTCTATGCTTCTTTATCAAAGGAACGTTTCTCAAGGCCCCGTGTCAAATTGATTAAATCCCCTTGGGAGGCAGCTTTGGAAACGGGTTCTGTAG
Organism: Calosoma granatense; assembly: GCA_022063505.1. Taxonomy (NCBI): domain Eukaryota; kingdom Metazoa; phylum Arthropoda; class Insecta; order Coleoptera; family Carabidae; genus Calosoma; species Calosoma granatense. Next base: position 1,801,375 of record JAGJTL010000057.1, read on the forward strand.
ATGCAGCTTTCGAAGACGCTCCATTATGGCCGACCAAAGGTTTAGTCGTAGCACCCACAGTAGATTCATATGAATCGGCTCTTCGTAACGATACTCTGCCAACGTGGAATCCACCACCACCCGTATCCAATCAGAACGGTGTATCCTACAACAAGGAGCCAATCAAATCATTCGCCGCTCCCAATCCAACGTACAACAGTAATAGCATCAATCGCTTGGTGGACAATTTCCAGAAAGGACTCACTAGTGTGGATGTGTACAAACCGAAGGTACCGCAATCATGGAACTCAACTTCTCAGCAGCAATCACAGTACAGTAAGTACATCAGGCACAGCAACATTGTAACATTGACAATTATTTATGCACCAACACTAACACTGTCTTGCACTCTGCACTCTGCACTCAAGGAATACTACACAATTTTATTCAACATAACAACTGATTGATTCTGATACCATGCAGGTAGCATCCAAACTGCAACTAATACAACAGCATCTGCTTCCACCGCTTCTGGTGATAACCTTAAACAAAACCCTTCAGGAGAACGTGCTACCTCCCCATTTCCTGAAATCCCCGATGTTAGCACTCTGGAACCCGAGGAAATCATTAAAATAGAACGTGATCCCAGAATTAGTCGTCCTGTCACTCCTATTCGATCTGCCTCACCGTTCCCCGAAATCGTCGATGTATCGCTGTATCCGGAATTAGCGGATAAACCTGTGAAGCCGCGTGCTGCACCTCCTGCGAAACCAGAACGAGCTGCATCTCCATTTCCAACTATACCCGACGTCACAGACTTACAACCGGGCGAAATTTTAAAATGCGATCGTGATTTAAGAATTAATAGACCCGTATCTCCGTTCCCCCAAGAGAAATCTGATAACCCAGAATTGATGGCAATAAATATGAATAAGGACTATGAGAATACCGAGGATATTGAAAAGAAATTTGAGAGTCTGTGTAAAATAACTGATACTAAATCTAATAGAGAACAATCGAAACATATGGAATTCAATAATTTCAATACGGTTCCTTGTCCATTTTCGTCACTTCGTTTAAAGTTTGGTGGAATGAAACCGAGTAATATTACGAAGGTATTTCCCATTAGCTTGGACGAGCAACTGAATAAAGAAATTGCATCTGTTGTTTTAGAGAATAAACCAAGTGTTGACAGCGTTGATAATTGTAAATCGTCCAGTGAAATGAATTCATCTGCTGAAATAAAACAGACTGAACATCTGGAGCCAATGAAATTCCCAAGTCGCCCAGTATCTCCGTATCCCGTCTATATACCGATATCCCGTACAGCTACGCCCATACCTTCCAGACAGGAAGTACTGGACACGCCAGCGATAAAGCCAATTGAAACTGACCAGGAACAGACGGCAGTTAAAAATAACGACAATGAAATAAAAGAAAAAGAATCTTGTGTGTCGTCACCACATATCAATCAGGCAGAAAGTATACAATCCGTTTGCCAAGAGATTCAAGTTGCTGATTCTTCCGAAATAACATGCAGCAAGCCGCCTGAATGTGTTATTGGCGCTCGACCAATATTCGGACAGTTAGACATTAACAATGAGCTAAGAAAAGCGTTCGGCCTAGTGAAACAGACACCAGTGAAAGCATCCCAGAAACGGCAGACAGTTCAGCAGGCAGAAAATAAATCGCTTTCTGAAAGACGAGACTCGGCTGCTCCGATAAATCAAACAGTCTCTGAACAAGTGACAGAAGTAAAATCTGACAAATGTGAAACACAAGAATCGCTGCAGACATCTGAACGCAAAGTAGACGACGAGATTAAACAAGAACAAGTAAGTAGCGAACAAATGATTGATGCTTCATTCGATGCCCTTGTACAAGATACTAGTTTTGAGAACAACGTTAACGGTACAGACGAAAGTGAATATCAACCACAACCCATCAGATCTTTGATAAAGACCTTCGAAGAGAGTACTATGCCTGTTATGAAGTATAAACACATTAGGGAACCATCTTCTGATATTGTTATGAGTCTGTCTTTGCAATCGAATGGAACTAAGACACATAATTCAGTAGAAATAAATAAGAGTGAAATTGAAGAGACAAAACATAGCTCTAATGCTGTGAGCAACTCACAACAACTGTCTTATTCTAATGTTTCAGCACAAGAAAGTATTGAAACAAATACTGAACCAGTTAGTAACGGTGCTGAGAACAATATGTTCTACGTAGCTAGTGCCCGTGTTCAAACGCGAACATATTTACCCACGGCTACTGTAGAATCAGTCAGTTCGCAACAAAGTAGCGAATCATTCATGGAAGAGAAAAGTGAAATGTTTAAGAAATCGACAGAATTCCAGAGTAGCGAACAAATTATCCAATCCTCCACATCCTCTTCATCTTTCCAAGCCTCCTCCTCCTCTCAGAATTCCTCATTTATTCAGGTGCAACAATCTGGTGGGCAACAACTAGAAGGCAAGATGGCCGTTTTCAGTTTTGTGTTTTGGTTTTTGTGTGTTTTTTAGCGTAATTTTTTGTTGGGCAAAACTCGACTGTATTTAACAATGTGTAATGATATACATTTTTGTTAAATGTTATTGATTGTCGTGGCATGAAATACATTTTTAATTGTTTGAAGATTTATAAAAACCATCAGGTTTAATAGGTTTAATATTTGGTTAGTTTTGTTTTCAGTACCATATGAAATGAGTCCTGATCTATTCTTTGTGTAATTGATGTAAATGAATTCTCAAAATATTGAGAATTCAGCTGTCGGTTTTTTCTTTCTTTTTAATGTGTCCATATATTATAATACGTTATGACAGCAGACATATGTCATGCAATTTGTTCTGTTCATATTACAATACCACATATGTAATGTTTATCCGAAACATATGTTTAAATATGCTTCAGTTATTTAGTTTCTTACTGATCTATTCATGTATTGGCGTGTGTTAATATGGATTAAAATGTGTTTTTCTCGTGTAGGCTCACCATTTTCTTCTTTACCGAGGCCTTCGCCTCAACCGAGTGTGACTCCATCTACTGCATCGTATGAGAATTATAACGCAGCGTCACAAGCTAACACATACATCCCTACACCACAGTCAAGTCCGTACATACCGACAGCATCTGACTCCTCGTACACACCAGCACCACAAGCCAGTCCACGTTTCATGGATTACTCCAATCTTAACAATTACAACACCGCACCACGTGGCTGGGGACAAGTCAAAGATTACTACAGACCTGTCACTTTTGATACACCGAAATCTGGTAATTTAATATACACAGATTTCTAGAATGATACATCAACACTGTCTGAACACTGGTGTATGCATGTGAACATTTTGTTTCAATACTAGAATTGCAAAATGTTCTTTGTTCATATTTTATTTACGTTCTCGCGTAATCAATGATGTTATTTAAAGTCATATGAAAGAAATGAAGAAATATACTTTGTTAATTATATTGGTTGAAAATGAAACTATACGTTATATACGAGCATAAAATAAAGAAAACATTAAACAGTTGCTTAAATATTGCTTGACAAATGTGTAATACTGAAATTATATAATATATTTGATTAGTTATATTGTCAGACCAAGTATAAATATTTTGAATTTCTGTCTTGTTCTAAAATATCTGCTATTATTTTGTGTTTTCACTTCAGTGTAGTTGATAATGTTATGTTATATTATGATATACGATGTATTTATGATTTAAAGAAGAGGTATGCAAGCTTTGATTGTATATGTGAAGTGTATATAATTGTATATACTCGTACAAGAAACGTTATATGAACGCCGTAAGAGAGTGTTTAACTGTAAATACAACAAGTGCCTTATTCTTCAACTAATATTTCTCGTTCATCATTTCATCTCGATCCACGGCAGGTCTGGATTGATGATAGAGATGATTGTTACAATATTTTTGATGAAAACTGGCATGGAATGCTTTGATCTATGTAAGCTTGCTTCAGTATTTGAGCATCGGTAGCTTTTAATGCACATCAAAATGTTTCATGTGTATTGATTCTGGATTTGCGATTGGCTATAAAAATTATCCGTGTGTGACAATAGTATTACATATTATAAATAAATAAAATCTTATTTTATTACAACAATACTAAATAGATGCATAATGTCAGAATGTTTTTTTTTTCTTTCTATTAATAATAATCGTATTTTTTGCCCATATTGAACAATTTATTTTTGAAGTTCATGTACGAGTTTTTGAGTTTTTTCCCTGTATATTGTTATATTTTAGCAAGAACTTGATTCTTGCAAATACATATATTTATGTTAATTTTAAAACATGTTTTAAAAATTGTATATTTGATTTATCAATACAATTACAAAATATACAAATTACTATTTGTTATAGTTATTACTTATTCAATTACGGAATTAATGTTGAATACATTACAGGAATACACTGTTGTTGTTATTACAAAGAGGTTTTGTTGCAATATTCATGTTTTATATACAATTATAACAGATATTTCACATACGTTGGTTCATACGTTTTCCAGTTTTGTGCGTTCATACTGAAATTCGTATTATATAATGTTGATGTTGTAAACATAGTTTTCATTGCCATTGATTGTGGACCAAACTTTGTGCCAGTACTAACGGATGTTTTATTTTTATTAGCCTTGGAAAACTTTTCAATCTGTGCTGGTGATAAATATTTATCCATTTTCCATTCGGGCCATTTGGAAAAACATCCAGCTTTACAACCACCAATCTGAAAAAAGATGTAATAAATGTTTATATTAAGGAGTACTTCTTGAAATTGAATCGCACATAATTTTGTTAATATTTGTTACTGACAAAATTGTCATCAGTTTCATAGACTGTCTTGTTAATGTACAGAAGAATAATTTTATTTACCCATTTATTTGGACCCGTTGGTATAAACAAAGGACGACCAGCTAACTTTTTGTCCAATGCCGGCTCTGCAGGTCGAATGTAAAGTCGTTTCGTGGGCGGATCTTTCTTCGGATCACGATATGGATTCGGTTCAAAGTATGGTTGAGGCCAGTGCATAGTGCGCATTGGCGTTGGTTTAATACCTGTTTTGTTTTCCTTTAATTTCTTTGCTCTTTCCGATCTACAAAAGGAGAAAATTTGTTTTTTATTCTAGTACTCTTGCAGTGAAATGCATCTTACTTATGTTCAGGATATTTTCCAATGGTAATATTAACATAACCAGGTCCACCTTTTTTACCAGGATTCGTAACCGGATTCGGTTTCTGTGTTTGATATTTTGGTTTTGGACGTTCTTGACGGCTAAATGCTTTTACATAACCACCGAATGTTCCAAAATAATCTCCTGGACATCCATGTTTTTTCGATGGACCAGACGGAATAAATGGTACTTTGATTGTAGTACCTTTATCAGTACTATAACATATATATTTGACAATCAAATGAAGATAAACAGATAATATTCTTACTAGTTTGTGTTTTTACCCTTTTTTACCCCGGTCTCCTTTAAATATTCGTCTAAATTCATTGTCAAAATATCCATCCATGTTTCCACATTTGGTTTTTGGAAACCCAGCTAACATATTACGTACGGTTTCTGGTTTTTCTGCGAAATATTCGAATGTATTTAATCTATTTTATACATAAATGCAAACGTACGTACTTGTGGTTTTTGCCATATTGCCTTTGGCACTAATATATGGCATTTCAATGAATATACCAAGTCTCTCCACGTCTGGTTTGCCATATTTCCTCGTAAACTCTTCTACTGGCATGTATTTCGGCATTTTGAAATTACACTTTGAAAATTTTGACAGAAATTTAAATGAAATGTGTCAAAAAATGATGTAAAACTTGCAAATTTATCCGTAAAACTGTTGTCATAGATATGAAAAATACATATTATTGTTTTTTTATGTTAATAAAAAATATAACCTTCTCGGCAACAATATATGTTCAGTGTTATTGAACAGGTTGTTGTGATTAAAAATGATGAAACTGGTTAATATTTTACAGAATACGCAGAATTCTGTGAGTTTGACATGAGGATAAATCACATGTGGGGAAGTACTAAATATTTGTTTTTCAAGCACTTTGTAATTGTATCAAATGTTATCAGTTAATTTAGCTGTATAAAGCACGAATCACATTACATATGTTCAGTTTGCGGTTGTATTTCAAAATAAACGTGTGACAAAAAATAATATCTAGTGAAAGCAAAAATAGCAACAATGAATTTGTTGCTGTGTGTATTGTTACTGATAGTATCAGTAACTGCTTTACCGAAGTATTATAATACTAAAAACAAACAACAATCTTGTGGATATTCTGTAAGTTAATAGAATTTTCTATTTTATGTTTACTTAAATATAAAAACTATTCTGTACTGATTTTCATTTGTTATTATTAGTTTTTGTTCTTTCTTGTGTATTGTTGATTTATATAGTTCAGTACAATATTAATTTAGATTTTATATTTAAGAATTGCCCCAGTGTGGATTCGGATGTTTTAAATGTTCATATTGTACCCCATTCACATGATGATGTTGGTTGGCTAAAAACAGTTGATCAGTACTATTATGGAGGTAATTATCTAATTCTTATAAAACAATTAAAACAATAATTAATAACAAATGACAATATAATCTTATACAGTTGTGTAATCACATCTTGATAACAAGTAAATTGTTTACAATAAATAGCTCATCTAGATAAACGATAATAATATAATATATGAATAAAAATTATTGAAATTTTAAAGCCAAGAACAATATTCAGAAAGCTGGTGTACAATATATACTGGACTCCGTAATTGAAGCACTATTAGACAATCCAAAGAGAAGGTAAATGTTAAACGTCTTATTATTAAAAGAAAATAATTTCTCAACAGTTTTCGGCAACAAAAAGTCTTTTTATTTGCGTAATGTTTTTGCAATATTTACTGATAACTTGCTCAGTATAAAAATTCGTTTTTAGATTAGATATTTCAGTATAATAATTATCGCTGAATTGATGCTGAACTGCTGTTTTTATAATTGAAGCGTGTACATAAATATATAATTACAAGTCAGCATCTTTACACTAAAAATAAAATAGGGTATTATTCGAATATTGATACAATTTACAGATTTATTTATGTGGAAACAGCCTTCTTGTGGAAATGGTGGCAGAAAAATAGCGCGGAGAATCGTGAAAAGTTGAAATATCTTGTAAATAATGGCCAACTAGAGATCATAGGCGGCGGATGGAGTATGAATGATGAGGCTGCCTCACATTATCAATCTATAATAGATCAGTTCACATGGGGTTTCAGGTAAAACATATAGGTCACTTTCAGAATGATAATCATAATTAAAATCACATTGAAATGCTTACAGAAAAAATACAGATAAAATTTAATATCTTTCAAAAGGCACTCCAGAAATTAAAAATAGAGTTTCTATGCAATTACTAATACATTATGTTTGTTTGTATTCTATTGTAAATAATAATTTGATAAATGTGCATGATATCTTAAAAAATAAATAACTCTAGATCAAAATTTATTGTAACTATATATCTTTTATTGTTTCAATAAGCGACAACTAATTAAACAATGTTTCGTTCTCTTCAAATTTTTGAGAGAGAGAAATTTTGCAATATTTGTAATAAAAGATATGTACTTATAGAAAATTAGACGATATTTTGGGAAACTGCGCACGACCAAAAATTGGATGGCAAATTGATCCGTTTGGTCATAGTCGGGAGACACCATCTTTGTTCTCCCAGTTTGGCTTCGATGGATTGTTCTTCGCGAGACTGGATTATCGGGAACGAATGAGTCGGCTGCAAAATAAAACAGCTGAAATGCTATGGCAGGGCAGTCAGAGTTTAGGTAACATTTTAATGGATTTATATAGTAATGCAGAGTACAGAGACACAGTATCATTTTACTGACGAACCGAATATTGTTAGATTCGATATGTAAGAGAATACAATTACTGGCTTTTTTAGGACCGTCATCACAACTGTTCACCTCAATATTATACAACCATTACAGTGCTCCACCAGGGTTTTGTTTTGACGTTCTCTGTTCAGATGATTCCATTGTCGAAGATAAAAACAGTCGTGAATATAATGCCGAAACAAAGGTTTATTTAACACATACTACAGTACTGATTCTTAACTATTTATGTGTATACTTTATCCACAGGCTTGGGCATTTCTCTCATTTGTAAAGAAACAAGCTTCCTATTACAAAACAAACAATATCATTATCACAATGGGTGACGATTTCCACTATCAAGATGCACATTTCTATTTCAAGAATCTGGACAAATTGATTAAGTACATTAACAGCATGTTATAAGTAAGGATAACACAGTGTAAAGATGTAAAATTATTTTTACAGCGCAGTTAATAAATTACAGAAGAACGTAAAGGTATTCTATTCGTCGCCATCGTGTTATATTAAAGCAGTAAATGAAGCAAGTGAACATTGGTCTGTGAAGAGCGATGATTTCTTCCCGTATGCATCAGATGCGCATGCGTATTGGACTGGATATTATACTTCTAGACCGACAAGTAAAAGATTTGAACGAATTGGTAATAATTTCTTACAGGTAATTGCTTGCTACGTTTGTATGTATGTTTCAAATGTATTTATGGATAATGTGCAATGAAGGTATCTAAACAACTTGCTGCTATGGCTGGATTGGAGGATAGTGTAGCTGGATTGGACCCGTTACGAGAAGCTATGGGTGTAATGCAACATCATGATGCTATTACTGGAACTGAGAAGCAACATGTAGCTGATGATTATGCGCGAATCATTAGTGAAGCATTAGATGCTGCAAGTGTTGTTGCCAATGATGCTCTTGGGTAAGTAACAGGTCTAGACTGGAAAGAGTATAAATATTTGTCATCATAATTAGCATCCAATAATACTAGTGTATACTGTTTTTAGAAAATTGCAAAAAATTCCACAATCCAACTTTCATTCCTGTTTATTAATGAACATTAGTCAATGTCACTGGACGGATAATGGATTTAACAATAGACTTTCCATAACAGTGTACAATCCTCTGAGCAGACCAATTTCTCATTATGTTCGAATCCCATTGATTCCAAGTTCTGACTACAAACTTCTGAACAATGATGGTAATAATAATCGAGCGTTTCAATTATTCTGCTGATATACATTGCAAAGGAATAATAAATTATATTTTTTATTCTAGGTTTCGCAGTTGAGTTTCAAATTGTTCCAATTTTTAAAAGAATATTAACTATACCTGGCCGAACGAGTAGCGCTAACGTAGAATTAGTTTTCAAAGCAGATTCTGTTCCTGCTCTTGGTTATAAATCATACACATTACAACGTGCAAATAGTATTTATAGAGGATTGAATCCTCTTACCAGAAAAGTAAGTCGCTGAGAAAAGAAATATTTATCACAAGAAGAGTATATACATGATGTTATTTTACAGGACACGGAATTACAATTTCATACTAGTGGACATTTGAAGTCTGCTATTTTAGGTGGCCAAGAAATTCCGCTGTCTCAGAATTTTTTGTACTATCCTAGTGCAGAAGGTAACAATATTATTCCTAAAAATAGGTCATCTGGAGCATATATATTCAGACCGCAAAAGCAGTCTGCTAATAATGTTACTACAAATGTAAAGACAATGAAGTACATTGGTCCTCTAGTAGAAGAATATCACCAAACGTTCAACGATTGGATTGGTCAGGTTATCAGAAAGTATAAAGATGAAGATTATGTTGAATTTCAATGGATTGTTGGACCTATACCAGTTGGGTGAGTATATCTGTTTATATGGCTGTGGATATTAATAATTTGTATTTCTCATAATTCGTCATTTGATAAGAAATGAAATGCAGAAATCTGTGGACAGAGTGCATAGTATTGCTGGCGAAAACTTAGTTATTTACAGAACATGAACAGTCATTCTTTACATATAAATGTTTTATGTAGTATGTAACATATGATTGTAAAAAATAAAGGGTCTGCTACGCCAGTAATAGGAAAGGCGATTTAACTTTCTGAACATTTCTATATTCTATGCAAATCTTTCT
>JAGJTL010000057.1:1811472-1824759 GCA_022063505.1 Calosoma granatense
AGTCAGTAAAAATAGAAAAGCTACGGACAAGCAGAAAAAAAGTTTTGTACCTTTACATTTTTAGGGATAACATTGGAAAAGAAATTATAACACGTTTCACAAGTGATATAAATTCGAAACGGGTCTTCTTTACCGATTCAAATGGAAGAGAAATGATTAAACGTATACGAGGTCACAGAGAGACATTTAATTTGACACATGAAGAACCAGTTTCAGAAAATTACTATCCTGTTACATCGAAAATTCTGATAAAAGATGAATCAAGTGGTCTGCAAATGGCAGCGCTCAATGACAGAGCTCAGGGGGGATCTAGTTTACATGACGGAGAAATTGAATTAATGGTAAATAGAAACAAGCAAAGCTAGGGCTTGTTATTAAACAATCAATTGTAAATTAGGTACACAGAAGGCTTCTCAATGATGACTGGTTCGGTGTAGCAGAAGCACTGAATGAAACAGCATTTGGTGAGGGTCTTGTAGCAACTGGAAAACATTATGTCATTGCAGGAAATGCTCAAAATACTGCTGGTATGTGAATGTTCTTTTTTAAAAATGAATATATTTTTTAATAAATGAGTAATTCATATTGTAGGTAAAAGCATTTCTGCAAGAGAAAAAGAATTGGCACAGAAAATCTTATTGGAACCCTGGGTATTTTTCCATTCAGACGTTCACACTAAATTGTCTGACAATTCAAAAACTAAGACAGCAATTAAAGATGATGTAAGAACTATTATTTGAGATTTGACAATTACTGATATTTAAAAAATGAGATGTTTTATAGTTTTCTGGTGTTAATCAACGCTTACCGAGTAATGTTCAAATATTAACGCTAGAACCATGGAGCAAGAACACACTTCTTCTCAGATTAGAACACTTTTTTGAAAAAGATGAAGATCCAGTATTATCAACCGCTGTCACCATTGATATAAGGGTGAGATTCGCATGCATATTATTTTCCAACTCATGTTATTTATGTCCGTTTTGTGTATTTTCAGAATTTATTCACCGATTTTGTCATAACAAAAGTTGAAGAAATGTCCTTGGGTGGAAATCAGTTAAAATCTGAAGTTAACAGATTGAAATGGAAGGCGGAAGAGGACGAAATTAATGCAGATACTATTCCAATTAACCATACTATGAAAAATGAATTTGAAATATATTTATCACCCATGCAAATTAAAACGTTTTTGATAACAATAGAACGATATGCATAATAAATATTTTAATTCAATGTAATCATTTAATATGATTTTGTGTATATGTAAATTTCTGTAAAATTAATAAATGGAAATATTAAAAAATATACATTTTTTTCAAATCCCGTCAAGTAACTATTTACTATTATATAATTTAGTGTGATGGTATTTTTTGTAGTTTAATTTAATTACAAAACATGTAATTATCATAAACTTTATAAAGCGATAAAGCAGATGTGATAAAATAATTTATCACTAATTTTTCTTACACGTTGTCAAAACAAAAATTTTGTTATTTAGCTGTTTTCTTAGCTGCTGAATAATAGGTCATAGGTTCAATTTCAATGGTGATCTATAGATAATTAATGCGCAAATATGATTAATTTATCTTATTGAAAGTGATAATGAATAAGATTCTCTAGTTTGATAATTATACGGAACATTGAACACAATAATAGCTGCGGAAAAATACATTGGAATGTCATTGCTCCAGCGCAACACAATAATAAATACTTGAAAAGTAAATTCGCTGAAGTGGCTATTGAACATTATCAACTATCGTGAGATAAATAAATTATATATAAAGCATCGATGCACGGATACAGCAATGCATATGTGTGTTATCAACCGTAGTGTTGCTATACGTTAAGAGAAATATATAATACTTGTTGCAAATGCAACGAAGATGAAGTTGATTTTGTGTTTTTTAATAATCACATCTTCGGTGTTTGCCCTACCGAAATCCTACTACAAACGAGAAACTTGTGGATATGCAGTGAGTTTTGTATTTATTCTTTATTGTTCCATTGTTTATTAAAATATGTATTAGCATAAATGCAATTTGTAACTGGGAAAGAGATTTTCCTTTTTGTAGAAGTAAATAAAGCATGTATGTTCATGTTTAGAGCTGTCCAGAGGTTGATCCAAATGTACTGAACGTTCATATTGTTCCACATTCGCATGATGATGTAGGTTGGTTAAAAACAGTGGATCAATATTATTATGGAAGTAAGTATCTAACCATACATGCAGTAATATCTACATAACATATAAAAGTTTAATAACAACAGTATTTACAACAAACAGTTATGAACATACTGTGAATGTCATAAAAATTGTGGTGAATCCATGATTTGGTGCTACCAGAGTCTTCCATAAAAAAACAAACTCTACTTTATTAATTTAGAATTTGCATTAAAGTTTTTAAAAGGCATCAGTTCGCAACTTATGTCTTAGTAAAGCCTTAACTCCGCAACAGCTTAAGGAATTTAGGAAATTATTAACAATTATTATTTTCAGACAGACAAAACATCCAACATGCCGGAGTACAATACATTTTAGATTCTGTAATTCAAGCTCTTGTAAAAGACCCTGAAAGAAGGTGAGCAATGAACAAATGCTCATTAAGATGTCTTTGATCAATATGTACAATATCTTTAAGAATATTGTAAATATGATATACTAATATAGAATTATTGTATAGATTCATATACGTGGAAACAGCTTTCTTCTGGAAATGGTGGCAAGAACAGAATGAGGATATGCGTGAACAAGTGAAACATCTTGTCGATACTGGTCGATTGGAGATCATTGGTGGAGCATGGAGTATGAATGACGAAGCAGCTTCACATTATCACTCAACCATAGATCAGTTTACATGGGGTTTCAGGTATGTATATTGTAACTGGGTCAATAGTTCATATACATATTTATAGAAACACTTCAAATCAAAGTAGTTTGATAAGAAATAGGGTAGTAGTTAACATAGTATCAGTTAAATTTCCTGATAAACAAATGCTTATCTTCTTTACCCACTTGTACAGAAACATTCAACACAATCATTACAGAGGTCAACAATGCAATTATTCTATTTACAAACAATACTCTCAATGAACACTTGAAAACTGTATCAAACATATACAGCAGATAATCAAATTACAGTTTACAGTTGTGTATTGTATTTTAATATACTAACTTACTAATCATTGTGCGATTTAAAAGGAAAAATGAGTTGGGTATCTGACTGTATGAGATCGATATTTGACTCTGGTAATAATGTATAATCTTTCGACGACTCCAAATAGCACATCATACATCTCTGTTTAAAGAAAAAGCATATTTCAATGAATGTAATATTTGTAGAAAATTGGATGAAACTTTGGGTAAATGTGCCCGTCCAAAGATTGGTTGGCAAATAGATCCTTTCGGGCACAGTAGAGAAATGGCATCTTTATTCACGCAGTTTGGTTTTGACGGATTATTCTTTGCTCGTCTAGATTGGAGAGATAAGAACAAAAGACTTAAAGAGAAAACGGCTGAAATGTTGTGGCAGGGAAGTGAAAGTTTAGGTGAGTACTGCTATAATAACATTTGACTGAAAACAACATTTATTGTCGTCGTCTAAGTCGGAGATACTATTCTATACTGTATGAAAGAATACGTTAAGAAAACAATGTAACAATTAGTGTTTAACATATTGTACGATACAGTTATAAATCAGTTTCTATATCTTCTATAATGTTTAAAGAAAAGCTAAGAATGTTATTTTTCCCTCCGGTATACAGGTTCATCTTCGCAACTATTTACTTCAATATTGTACAACCACTATATGACTCCACCTGGTTTTTGTTTTGATGTGATGTGCCCTGATGCTCCAATTATCGACAACAAAAACAGCCCAGAGTATAATGCAGAAGCAAAGGTAAATAATCATTCACCCAATATGTAATACACATTCATATATTATTAGATTTAGTTTAGTTACAATTATATGTGCTATTTCTTTTGGAACAGGCCAAAGTATTCCTAGACTATGTAAAAGAACAAGCCATACATTACAGAACAAACAATGTAATTATTACAATGGGTGGTGATTTCCATTATCAAGATGCCATGAGTTATTTCACCAACATGGACAGACTTATCAAGTAAGCGTTGCAATTCAACAATAAACCCAACATTTAGTAATGAAATACTGTTACAGGGCTGTAAGGAATCTGAATACCAACACAAGAATATTCTATTCTACACCATCGTGTTACCTGAAAGCTGTACATGCAGAAAATCTACAATGGTCCGTGAAGACTGACGATTTCTTCCCATATGCGTCAGATCCACATTCGTACTGGTCGGGCTACTTTACATCAAGACCAACGAGCAAACGTTTTGAACGAATGGGAAATAATTTCCTTCAGGTATACACATTGTTTGTTCAATTTGTTTAACAGAACTTTATTTCTGTTTTAAAGAAACGTATCATGGCTAATACTTATATTGTTACTTTATGTTTAAGGTTGCCAAACAACTTGCTGTGTTGACAGGAGAATCAGACAGTGTGTCTGCTTTAGATCCATTGCGAGAAGCTATGGGTGTCATGCAACATCACGATGCAATCACAGGTACTGAGAAACAACATGTTGCTGATGATTATGCACGTATTATGAGTGAAGCCATTGATACAGCAGATAAATTCGCAGGCAAAGCTGTCAGGTAAGCAACAATACCTGAAACATATGTTCATCCCACAATATATCTACTTATTAACACTTCAAACAGTGATTGACAGGAAGTAAATTAAGTCTAACGTAATGTTTTTTGTTAGAAAATTATACGGACCTGAAGACAATTTCCAGTCATGCCTTTTATTAAACATAAGTCAGTGTGAATTGACGGAAAATAATGATAGATTCATTGTAAATGTGTACAATCCATTAAGTAGGCCTGTCTCCAAATATATAAGATTGCCAGTTACAAAACGAGGACACTCTGTCATAAATGAAGAAGGTGATATTTATTAAACTGATTATATTTTCATAGTACTAACCAGGTTTGTATGTAATTCAGGAAGTAGACAAGATATACAGTACGTCCCAGTATTTGATATGCTGACATATGCTCCTGGAAGAAAGAGTCTTGCAAGAGAAGAACTTGTGTTTTATGTGGAATCAATCCCTCCTTTAGGATACAGATCATTTGCAGTGTCCACTAAAGAGAATTATGTCACGAAGCAACATAAAGCACCAAAACAGAAGGCCCAAGTGAATTTCGATCCATCCGGACATGTAAAGTCTGTGACCGTTAATGGCAAAGAATTCAAAATTGAACAAGATTTCTTATACTATTCTGGAGCGAGTGGTAACAATATGGTTTTCGAAAATCGATCATCTGGTGCTTACATATTCAGACCAAAAACACAACAAGCCACATCACTGTCTGAATCTATACAAACAACCAAACATACAGGTCCACTAGTTACAGAATATCACATGAAATTGAACGATTGGGTCGGTCAAGTAATCCGAATCTATACAAAATATAATCATATTGAAGCACAATGGATTGTTGGACCTATTCCAGTAGAGTAAGTGTGTAATTAAGTTTAGCTAATACGTGTAAGAACTTATTGGAATATTAAAATTCTAGGGACAAAATAGGCAAAGAAATCATTGTACGATTCAAGACGGATATTAATTCGAAGGATGTGTTCTACACAGACTCGAATGGTAGAGAAATGATGAAACGTATTCGAGATTTCAGGGAAACGTTTAATTTAACCCATGAAGAACCGGTAGCTCAGAATTATTACCCTGTTACTTCGAAGATTCTTATTAAAGATGAAAATACTGGTGAACGGTTTGCAGTGTTGAATGACAGGGCACAGGGTGGAGCAAGTTTGCAAAGTGGTGAAGTGGAACTGATGGTAAGTTAATATACTACAACAGAAGCAGTTGTGATATATGTTTCTATATTGTTTGTAATTAGCTTCACAGACGATTACTGCATGATGATGCGTTTGGTGTTGAAGAAGCTTTGAATGAACGAGCATATGGAACAGGTTTAGTGGCAACGGGAACAATTTATTTACACTACGACTCATCTGAAAATTCAGACGGTTGGTTCGATAAAACACGTGAACGTCGTGAATGAGAATTATAAACAATTGCAACACACTGTTTCAGGTTCATCTGCGGTTGCAGAAGAAAAACACTTGGCTCAAAGTATTTTATTGTCGCCATGGATATTTATAACACCAATGGAAGAAAGCAAGAGCAAAGATCTAGCACAATACAATTTCAAGGTACAACAGAGCGTGTTTTAATTGCCGTATATTATTTCTATAATAATAGTAATTTTGCTGATAAACAAACAGTGTGATAATGCCAGTTATTCAAGTAATTACCATGTAAGCAGACAGATATATTTTTTAGTTTTCCGGACTTAAAAAACAACTACCTAATAACGTACAAATATTAACCTTGGAACCATGGGGAGATAATACTGTTTTGTTGAGGTTAGAACACATTTTCGAGAAGGATGAAGATGCAAATTTGTCTACTCCTGTTACAGTAAATATTCAGGTCAGTGTTTACAATTATTTTAAATACAAATTCTTCCATAATTAGTTTTATATCTTTGTAGAAAATGTTTTCAACATTTGTGGTGCTTGAAATTAACGAAATGGCCTTGGGAGCAAATCAGTTAGCTTCTGAAGTTAGCAAACTACAATGGAATGCTCAAAATGACGAAGAAAGTAATATAATAAAGAAAGAACCAACTGCACGAAATAATATAGAAGTAACGCTATTGCCAATGGAAATTAAAACATTTATTCTAAAAGTCCAACATATACAATGATAATTATATATAGTTATATCAACTTTTTGTGATTTACTTTGCGATATGAAAGCTTACTTGATAAAATAAAGTAAATAATATTAATTCATTCGTTAATAATTACATTAGTTAGTTTTAATTTTCTTTGTTCTACTATTCCCTTTGCAGAATATGCATAGTATTTTTATAATTTTAAAGATCAGTGTTATTATAATGATACAAATTAACAATATCGATATGATAATATCCAGACTGTAATATATGTACCAGGGCATTCCTACTGCTTCGCTTTTGAAGTATGGTGTACCACCATAACGTAAGACATACTCAATCCACCAAATTGCTTTCTCCAACGGTGATATTGGTTGATCCTTTAGAAGTTTTGCTATATATTTTGTTTGTTCAGTGTAACTAGAATAACAATAGTATATTATACACGTGCTGAACCTAATGTTACTAACATCTTAATGTAATTTAGTCTGTCCCCTATAATTAAAAAACGCTCAATTGCCTTAGCTACTGTGGTCATTAACCAGGAATTATCTTGAGGCGCTCTCTTCCTACAGATTAGATTTTGAAATTGTATATAATTTTTCTTACCTTGAATTAATAATTACTTCGTTCACATATCTGATAAAAGTTTCTTTATTTATTGTCCTAATATCTAAATACATTCCGATTCCTAATTCCGTTATTCTTCTAGCATTGTAGAACTGATCAGAATGAAATGGTACCGCTATCATTGGTACGTTACTCATAACAGATTCCCAGATAGAATTTAAACCAGCATGAGTTACGAACAAACGAGTATTTGGATGTTCTAAATGTAAATCTAATTAGTATTACTTTAATACCTTCACACATCAAAGTATCTTACTTAATATAGCAGCTTGAGGTAACCATTTATACGCCCTTATATTTTCAGGAGCATTGGTAAATAATTCTCTGTCAGATTTGCAAATAACACGATAAGGTAATTGAGTAAAAACTTCCATAAATATATCAATTGTTTCTTTGGAAATATGTTTGCTAGATACCAGCGTTCCCAAGCTGAACAATATTGCTCCGTGTTTAGCTTGGTCTAAATATTTCTTGATATCCTTTAAGAAAAAATGAAATATATCAATATAACTTTGCGTTTAACACTTTGACTGCCTTGTGTATACATATGGATATATATCATAGTGAGTTTACGAAAATCGGTTCGGCAGTGAAAGCTTTAATAAATGAACGGTTCTTACTTCTGGAATTTCCGATGGTGTATTTTCTAACGGTAATCCTCCGACTTCTATCACGGATGGTACGTACGGTCGCGGGCCTGACAGTACTGGATGTGTGTTGATAAGCATCAAACTCACTTTCTGTTCCAGATCCCCAACGTACGTAGTATGATTGGGGAAATGTCGTTTTGCTATTCGTTCCGCACTGGGCAACAGGACAAATTTATGAAAATATCTCATATACATGACCAACATTGTATTAACGAATCGTCCGTAGAAATCGGTATCATACTGCTGGTATGCGACCGGTATATAGGATGGTGTTACCGGGTTACCAACTACATCATGCGCTTCAACTCTAAGACCCAGAGATCGTAGTCCAATCATGGGACAATTGAATCGTTCGCTGAACGCTGTTAAACTTGGATGAGCCGACCATTCCATGAGAACCAAGTCGAAATGTTGTTCACTTCTGATCAGATTTTGTATTTCTTCCGTCATGTATATTCCGTCTACTACTTTCTCCATTCCCATCTGAATTTTAGAGAAAAATGTTGTCCTGAATTCTATGTTTGAGTCAACGGTAAATTCTGTAACGTTCACATGTTTGTTTAAGAAACTTATATCGATTTCTTGGTAATTTGGTGGTGCATTTTCTTTCAACGGAATGGTTGTTATAACAACTAATTCGTGTCCTCTTGCTTGTAATTCTAACAATATAGGTCTGGCATATAACTGATGACTGTAAGCTGGTGTAGGAAATATTCCTTGAAAAATAGCACATCTACAGTAGATTCTATAAAATAATTTATAATTTCAGTACTTACCTAATATTCTTGCACATCTTGCAGCCTGTGTTATTACAAAAAATAATACAAAAATACGCATAAACAACATGACTTCTATTCTGAATAAAAAGTGTTGTACTGCACTAATAGTATGTGGTTAGTATATACATATTTCGCGATACTGTTATCTGACAATTAAACTTCACGCAAATTACATGTGTGAAAGGACACTTGTAGTTAAATACTCATGCCGGCATATTGAAGATAGCAAAAAATGTATTAAGTGTTCATATTTTATTTGAATTAGAATTTCTGAATTAATTCAGATTTATTCCGTATTGTAAGAATACCAATAAGTAAGTTATGGCGTTGCCAATTACCTGAAAATGACAATTATAACATCTGTACAAGTATTAATTAATTTATAAGAAGAATATTTACCGGCCCTATAAGCCAAGGGCCTATATTTGACATATTTAATATTGACAGATAAGCAGGCTCACTTGATAACCATTGTAACAAAACTGTCTGTATCTGAAATCATATATCTTTTCAGTATGGATAATACTTCTATTATAATTTAACTTTAAGCAATTCTTTCACTACTGAATTTAGTATAATATGATGTAATACTATATACTATTGCATCATTATATAAACTCTTACCTTTATTTGAATATTTTCGGGCAACTTAATAATTTTCACTCTCTGTAGACTCCTTAATGGTTGTTCCGACTGTTAACAAATATTACAGAATATATTTTGTCATTCTTGTCTTGTAAATAACATACAAACCTTATTTTTTATAATGTACCCTGTGTACATTGGTAAAAATAATTTGTAAACATATGTAATCGTAAACACATCATTCAGTATTTCTTCATTCAAATAGGATTTTTTCTTTGAAACAATAATATTAAATATGACAATAAGTAAAATAAAAAAATTCACTAACAAAGCAATAATTAACTGGGCACCAGTACAAATATTTATAGTTTTGGAACAATCGTTTAACGTGCGATATTGACTACTGAATTCTTCCAAATGGTCCAGTATTCTCTGGAAGATAAATATAATACCAACTCGAGTTTTTTAGTAAAATAAGAACTAATACCTACTTGAGAAGTATACGCAGAATTGTCATTTGACCACGATGGTTTGACAATAAATATACGCGCATTATTCAGTTGTAGAGGAGTACAAATTTGTTTGAAATACCGTTCAATTCTGCTAGCTAAGTTGGTAAATTTCAAAGAGACTAGTAGACATGACAGCATTGTGACAAATATTTGTGAGTAGGTAATCATGTTTAGTAAAGTCATAACGAACTGATCAACAGTGGTTTCTGCAATTTCAAGAACATACTTGTCAAATATATGTACACCTGAATGGGTAAGTAATTGTAGATATTAACCCTTAACGTCACGCCTTGGAAAATATGGTATATGACCCAATGATGATATAATCCAGTAAACTGGAATTACACAGGAACAAATAAAACCAAACATCATTGCTGCTGTAATATATCGTCCAAGTTTCCGCATTTGCTTGAAACTGTTTGGTATCAACGATAGTTTATGAAAAACCATCAACATTCGTTTAGCAAAAACGGCAGCTAATACTATATCTGCGCAGGCACTAATTTCATATAGCAACTGAACGCCCAAATATGATTTCCTAAAAAGAAGATTTTGTATTTACTATTGACTAAACTTCGTGCTATGTATTACATCATTATCACCCAGAAAGTTTTTGGTGTAGCTAAAGATGTGTGTGTTATCCAAACTAGTAACGGAACTGTAATAATTTGTAAGAGAATCGAAATGAATATCCACCATTTTGCAATTTGAAATTCACAACCATTCACTGAATGATTTTTCGAATTTCCGGATGGTACAAAAGGAAAAACTCCCGTCCATTTCAAGAAACGCAAAAGGATTTTTAAATTGTTACACATACAAGTTCTTTTAAATTTAGTCATTATTATTATTATTATGAAGTGTATCTGAATAAAAACTCACGTAAATAATTTCTGTTCTATAATAAATAAATACGTGTGCTTTTGAATTAAGTCACAAGCGAAACATGTTATGTGAACTATTGATTAATATATGACTAATTGAAAAATATAGTAGATCGTTATCAGTACATTTATAAGTAATGCATTATAGTTTTATTTATTTAAAATATTACTTTATTATTTTTTTATAAGATAAACACATTTACCAGTGATATAATCTGAAATATAAATGATCATATTAAGATTTTATATTTATTATTAATTAAATATTCACAAACAGTGAATTTGTGTACAATGTAGTATAAGATAGTGTGCTAGTTTAACTGGCCATACTGCATGAATACTATAAGATACGTTATAATACTTCCAATGACCTACAAATAAATTCTGTTAATAATGTATTAGAAATGCTTGATGTGTGTTATTTACGGGTGCCAGAAGCCATGGACCAACATGTACAATGTTAAATGCAGCTAAGTAAACTGGATTCTTGTTCATCCATTGCAACAGAAGTGTTCGCACCTGAAATTAATTAAATCTTTCAAATATTTCTCAACTTAAAGACTAATAAAGTGAATATATGTGTTTGTAAATATTATAAATCAACCCATTATATAGGAAATCTTACATTCTATAAAAAAATACTAGTCATTTCACTAAATTTCCGAAACGAATTAATATATTTACCTGTTGCTGTACATATTCCGGATAATATAAAACTTCAACTGTCTGCAAAACTAATAAGGGTCTATCTGACTGAAAATAAAATATAATTATTAATTTCTATATATTTATTTTAATAATAAATATCATTAGAAATGTACCGACCTTACTTTTTATGATTTGTCCTGTACAAATTAACAATATCAACCGCAGAATAATAAGAAATATAAATAAATTACTGTGAATCTCATCGTATATGTTCGTATTAAGCTTGGTGTCGATTAATTTACAATAGAGATAGTAAATTAAAAGAAACAAATTATTTGTCATAGCCATGAGAAGTTGACAGCGAAAACAATTATTAGTCTCGGTCATGCATTCATTTAATACTCGGTGTTGATAACTTATTTCTTGCAACTAAAAAAATTTCACGCAAATTGAGAACAAATGTCCTCGTTTTGTCTGTTGTAATACGTACTTTAGTACATTTACTGCCTATGCTGAACATTTCAATAGAACTCTTGATGTTTAAATGTCTGTTTGACATTTGTTGCAAGTAGTGTTCTATTCGTACTGCTAAATACTCGAATTTTGAAGCAATCAACAAACATATTATCATTGTAACAAACGTTTGCATAAACGGAAATAGTGCCAATAGAACTAGTACAATGTATGCTAATGAAGTTTCTATAAACAATTGATTATGATTATAAACAATTCAATTTTATTTAAATACTATACGAGATGTTGCGTTGTGAGTTACTTGAAATGAATACAACTTTTGTTTCATTGAAAGTTTTCTAGTATTATTCCTTTCAAGTAAGGCACATCTCGTACAAAGATAGTGTGCTGCTGTATGATGTTACCATAATAATATGTATCCATTGTAAAGAATGGTAAATATGTCCATGAAGCTACTGTCCATGTTATAATAATTGCAAGTACACAAGCAAGAGTAACAAACATTATTCTCGTTGTATTTTGCCCATATCGTTTCATGTCATTCAAACTACTAGGAATTACTGACAATCGTTTGAGAATAGCAGACAGACGCTTGGCATAAATAATTGCACACAGTAAATCTATATAAAAATCAACTGCCAAAAATATTGTACTATATAGTTGCGCTTTTCTAGAAAAAAAAAACATAGACATATTTGTAAATATAATTGTTTCTAATAGACTGACATTTTCTCTTTGAATACTAGTATAAAATAATCTGTATATATTTCAGGATATTTTCAACTTAATTCATAAAATTCTAAGGCTTGGCATTGAACTAAACACTAGAAATTTAAAAGAGATTTTATAATTTATTATTATTACCTTATAAATTTCTTAGAATGTTCTGGTAAGCGAATGTACGTAATCAGATGCCAAACAACGTTTGGAAAAAATGTTATTTGCATGACAATGGATATGAAGATACAATACTTTGACACGTTGAAATGACAACCGTTGATGGAATGGTAAGGTGATTTCTCACAAGGTACCAATGGAAACAGTCCCAGACACCGTGTAAACCACAAAATAACATTTAAATCCGTGCACATACAAACAGACAATCTCTCGTTTGTAGATTGAAGAAGGATGGACTGTTTAGGAGCAACTGAAACCATTATTATTCAAAAACAATCTACCAATTTTGACTGAACTTATTAGTAACGAATATCACGTATGAATACCGAAGCAAAGTCGGTCAATATTTATATATTCTAAAATAATTTTAAAACGAAAATCATGTTATTGTAGTTCATGTATTGAATAGCATATATTTTATTGATA
>JAGJTL010000057.1:1824920-1837636 GCA_022063505.1 Calosoma granatense
GTGAGAATTGGACTCATATAAGCTCTAATGTATAAGAAGATATTTGTTTATTTAGAAAATCTAGATCACTATGTAGTGCAGTTGTTCCGCTATACACTACCGTTGGTTTGGTTGCCTATTTGCAGGCGAATTATTGTTTGCTAATTCTAGTATAGTAGAATATGAAAGTGTGCACTTCACTGGACTATAGATGACTCACCGACCTTGAGAACTGGCGATTGGAGCCTCCTACGTGCAAATATCATGACCTACATTCTAAGATTCTAAAACTTCGTGCAGTATATTTTAATATATATTTTATACAGAACAGTGTACTTAATGTAGTGTATAATAGAGACAAGTTTGATTTATTAGTGTAGCTATATCTAAAACAAATATAGAATTATTTGTTTAATAGCTCGTAAATATTAATATGAAACTGCGTAGGTGAGTGAATGCTTGAGACGTAATCATTTTTATAACAATAGACAGAGTATTCTTGATAATAAATAGGAGCAATGCGCGCGCATCGCTACAGATAAAACAGTGTATGCGTAACAAAAATATCAGATATATTTTATCTACATTACTACCTTGAAACCGATATATTTCAGTACAATTACTGTTTTATTTTAATGATAGCATTACTACTTCAAATAATTAAATTTTATATTGTTAAAAAAATAATTAAAATTATCATAACATGCTTTTTAAACAAAAATCAACAAAATATGAAATGAAATACTGTTTTTAAATGACAGATATGTGTCAACTGAAAATTTCATGGCTCTAAAATTTAGTTTTGGTGTAAATTTAGTTTTATACATGTGTTCCAAAATTATTGCAAAAAAATTAAAGGATATATAATAATGTTTTATGATTGTTTTATGGTTTCTATAAAAAATATTCTTGACTAGCTTTATATGATCAATCAATGATCAAATAATAATATTATTTGACGTACTAATAACAACGGAAAAAGAATTTTTTCGAAATTATTAAACATTTGTCCGGATTTCATATAAAGCTAGTCATGAATATTGTTTATAGCAACCATAAAACATTATCCTGCACATATTCCTTTAAATAACTAGAAATGTCCGAGCAAATCCACAGACCTAAAACGTTAATAACAGAAACGTTTAAAAATAATAATAATGTTCAAGAATACTTGGCACAATATTTTCTAACAGATGTACCAAATGCATCGGATGAATCGGATTTTGAAGATACAAGCTATGAAACTGATTTAGAATATGGTTTGTTCAATCCCTTAATTTTAAATATCAACCAGTAATGATACAAAATATTCGATTTCAGAACATGAAAGAAAACGAAGAAAAGAGCAAGAAAAAGATGCAGAAATACTAGAAAATTTGAAGAGAGAACAGCAAGCAGAAGCATACTGGAACCAACATAAAAATGATCCATGTTCGATATTTAATTATCGCGGCATGAAATTTGAACATTATAGTCACAAATTCATTAGTTTTGTGTATACACCTAGTGATTATACTGAACAATACATATGTACAAACAGGAGATTTCATATTTCAATGAAATATAGCAAAATTGGATGGCGTCTGAAAAAAATTCACATTCCAAATAAAGATGACATATTAAGAATTTTTAGAAAACGTCATGTATATGATGATAATTTGATACGAATACTGAATAAAATTTATGAAGTTTTTTTAAAGTGTACATTGGACATTATAAATATAAGGAAAGAAAAATATACGGTATTTTTTTGTGCTAATATTGCTACAAACATTTTTAAATAATAAATAATTTTACAGAAATATTTAAACAATGAAGATATCGAATTAAACAGTGATGACGAGAAATTATTCCTATCACCAGAAGAAAGAAAATTGCGAAAAAGAAAAATAAGAGAGATTTGGAAAAGAATGCTACCCCCTCATTTATCGGAGCATAATTCTACAATAAGCAAATCTTAATTAAGTGTGTTTTATTTAAGCATGTACTGCATTTAAAGTATGTAAATACAAATATTGTTTCAATTAATATTTCGTAGTATTTTTTATGCATCCTTTAAAAAGTATAAACATATGTATATTATTGTCAAATAAAACAGAAATGTTTTGTGTTAATTACTGATAAGAGTAATAGGTTCAATCAATCAATTGAAACAATTCACATTTCCAGAATATTAAATGAAATATTAAGTAGAAGTTTTGTAATTATATAGATTATCTTCATCACTAAATTGATTTATGAAAAATATAAGTGCATTTATTGTAGAAAGTAATTTTAAAGCGCCTGGACTGAAGCATATTATTTGATTAAAAATGTCAACCAGAACGACAGGTTGTATGTGTGTCTATTTGAGAAATATGTTGTGCTTCTGTACATATTCTGGAGGATTCTCTTTAGTACCTTGTGCAAATCCAGAAAACCATACGATCAATGGATGCCAATTTCGTATCTCAAAATTGAATATTTTCATATCAGTTATCATTCAAATAATAGTTTTTTCCCACGTTGTATGGACAATTTGGTCGTGTACGATGTATCCCGAGACAACTCCAAACTTTAGCAAGTAATATTTCATTTGTATTGAACAGTACTTACTTATTATCACGTATTATTTACTTACAGATACGTACATACAGTCACTCATGTAGTAAAGAATTTAACCATCAATATCGTGCTATAAGCTCTTGTCTGAAACAGACAAATAGTTCTTTCGGTCTTACAGTGCTAATATCATTCACCTTCAGTTTGTACGCCCTAATTTACTTTATATTTCGCAAAGTGACAAGTACGAAATACAATCTAACTATTCATATCTTGCTGCATAGTAATCTACGGATCGCACTGTTTAGTTTCAAATTATTTTTGTTCATATATACGGGACATACAGTAACAAAGAAGGTGATTGTTTGGAAATGAATCTTTTTATTCTTATTATTTATATGATTTGTATTCCTTTCAGTCTGAAGCTCCTGTATTAGCTTTACAGGACGCAGCAATACTGCATTTGCCACAGCATGTTCAAGTACAGGTAAACAAAACATACAGCTTTACTCTGAAAGCTCCTAAACGCTCGCTGTTCTACAGTTCCAAGTTCTAACAAGAGTTTTGTTCTAGTTCCAAACACTATTATTACAGTGGCAGAGAGCACCCGCCTACTTGGATGCATTCAATATAGTAAATATTGGTCCATGGCTTGTGGCACCGGTAAATATATATACAGTACATACACTGAACATACAATATTGACTAACTATTTCCTATTCCAGGTCATTGGCAACATTATTACATACCTACTTGTGTTCTTACAATACGACAATTAATCTTACAGTGTTGACTACTATTTGCTAATGTTTGATCTAAATTCATATTTATAGTTCGTAGACATTATGAAAATTAAATTGTACTTTTCCTTTTTACACTGCATTAATGCGTAATATCTCTATTACGCATTAACACAGCGTAAAAGCAAAATATAATTTCTCAATTAATCGATTTGCACTTAGCTAAATGGAAATGTACTTTTTTAATCAGTAATGGATTAATTGTATTAAAACAGCAATACACTGTGAAAGCAGTTAATTTTATCACAATATAAACAATTATTAAGTATGTACAGAGGTGTATCCAGACAAAATAAGAAAATTACTTTATCGGACAGATCATAAATATTATCTATAATAACTGAAACCAGTTGTGGCTACTTAGAAAATTATAAAAAATTCATTATCGTAATTAAATGAGCACATGTTAATATAATATAATGTTTGTAAACTATTTTAGTATTGCATAAAACATTGTTCACTCAACTCAAGTAATATTGTTTGAAATAAATCAACGAGTTTATAATTTGTGGTATGACTAAAACTTATCCGTGCCTCTGTCAGGCAATTGCCGAAATTTTACGATGTAGCAGATGGATTGGAATTCTGCCTATTGTCCCCAATATGAGAAAACCTAATCATTTCACTTCGGGCTGCAGTTTTTATATTTCGAAATTCTGGTTAACGACATCTATCATTATTCAAGTGGCACTTGGCATTTACAGTGTTGTCACAACTAGTCTTCAATTGTTTTATAATCCTGATGATATTGATGAAACCGGATTTGAACGGTAAGGAAAATAATTACTCATGTATGTATTAGTTATCATATCGGTTTGTATGTACTTTAAATAATTACTGAAGAATTGAACAGCATGCTGAATACTATATAATAAAACCATGTGTTTATTTCAATTGTGCATGTGATTTAACTTGTAATATTTCACAGGATTTTAATGACACTCGGCTACATAACCATGGAAACCGATAGTCTAGTTTCCCTGCTTGGTGGAACATTTTACTCGCGTCGTATTGCAAAAACCCTTGTAAGATTATCCAGATTAGATGGAAAAGTTAGTGAAATGCGAGAACTAGCTTGTCAACTACGGAAAATCTTGATATTTCTCATTATCATGTTTTGTATTAGACTGTCTTCTTTTCTGGGTGTGGCATGGACGAGAATGGAAAAATATTCTGTAGTTTCGGTACAAAGAATTTTAGGTAAAATTACTTAAAAAATGTTCAAGCACTGAACGTACATATTTCTAAATATTAACTTCATGATTTACTACTATAGATTCACCGATAGGCGTAGTGATACGTGGCAGTAGTGGAATTTTCCCGAATATACAATGTGCTTTAGTATTAATGATGTGTTTGGTGATCTCGTCCAAGTTTAAACATCAAGCCGAAACTATCAAATTAACTTTGGATCATGTTGCATTCTATACGACGGAAGAACACACAAGGAGTGTTAAAGTTAGAACAGCTACTGTCAAATGGATGGGACACGAAACTGATAACGTATTTCTTTAAACATAATTATTTACTTTACATTAAATTCAATCTAAAATTTATTGCAATATAAATGCAATTAGTTTTCACGGGTCGCATCACACGGCCCATGATTTTCGATGTCAAATTTAACAGAATTAATTATTAGAGGCGTTAGTTGCGATCTGTGAATAGTAGGCAATGTTTTTTAATCATTTAAACTTCAATTTTAGACAAATACACTTCACCTGGAACGCATCTGTGATCAATATAAAGAAACACATCTTTGTTTAGAAGAAGTGAATCATTGTATTGGCATTCAACTGCTGGTGTCTCTGACAGCAATTTTATTTATAACAGTGTACTATTTGTACCGGTACATCTCCGCATCGAATAATAGTAATGTCATAATTAATATACAACAACGTATACATTGTATGGTGTCACTTCTAAGTCTCTTTGTAAAATTAATTCTCTACATGTGGGTAGGATACAAATTAAAAAGAGAGGTAAAATATTTGGTTATGTTCAAGAAAAAGAAGAAGTACACTTATGTTATTATTTGTTTATAGTCTCGCAAACCTGCTAAAGCCTTGCAACATGCTAAACTACTTCGACTGCCTACTTTGCTTCGAGAACAAGTACATGTTGTCCATAAATACATTTGCAACAATATATTCATTATTCATTGTAGATTCAGTGTTTGATTCTGCAATGGTTGTCCAGTGAAACCGGTGGTTTATCTGCATTTAACGTGATTAATGTCGGACCATGGCTACTTGCTCCAGTAAATATACATTTTCTTCATTGTCTGACGATGAATTTTCAAAACAGTTTCGCGTAATCTTAATATGAATTATATTTGGAATTTATTTAGCTTAGCCTGAATAAGATTTCTCATAAATTATATTAGTAAATACACCTGCTATACATCCAAATGTGGATAACAGAACACTGTATATAATTCATTGCTGTGTATACATTTGGATACACATCATAGTGGGCGCCGCGTGTATTCTATTATATACACAACAAAGTTTAAATTGTAGTACCTAATATACTCGTGGCGCGCTTTACGAAATCGGCCCAACAGTCAAAGTATTAATAATATTCCTGGTCTTACGAGTTAAATATTTCATAGACATGGATGTATAAATACTGTTTTGAAAATTCATTCGTACCTGTTACAATTTTATACTTGTGTTTACCTTGTTACAGATTGCAGGAAATGTCATTACTTACTTGCTTGTTGCTATACAGTTTACAACAAACACGTATTCAATGCCTGCCAATTTAACAGCAATATTAGAATCAGTTTTTTAATATCTGTATTTTGGAAATTGCACATCTAATATACTCACCACGCATATTCAGCACTTTCTACACTAGCATTTAAATAAAAAAATATTTATGGAATGTCAAAATGTGTTCAACTAAAACAAGTGTGCGTATTATTATAGATTTGTATAAATATTTCTACGAAATGTTTATTCAGTGTTATGAGAGTAAATATGTATTCAGAATAATGTTGTATATATTCATTTATTGCAATTTTAAATGGTATAATAAATTATATACAAAAGATTAAGCACTGTTTTAACAACAAATTTCGAATGTTTGAATTGTCTTAATATATTTCCATGGCTAACTGTAAAACTGATAGCTAAATGAAAACCCTATGAACTAGTTAAAAAAATATCTTTTAAACTTGAACATATATTTAATTATGTCGTAGTGTTTTAATTACCGTGCCGAATATTTAACTTTGAAGCATTGAAACAGGGGCGGATTATCTAGATTTGGTGAAATACAGACTACATTCCAATACGCCCCTGGTTTGAAATTTTGCAATATATTAGATATTTGACATAACGATGATTGCAGTGTGACATATATGAGAAATAATTATGATATTATACAATGTCTGATTATAAAAAAAAACATTCGATATGACGAACTTCTCGATAACAGTGTATTCCGATATGTACACTGTTATCTAGATGATCGTGCTTTGTAAATGAAGGGGAATTAATCGTATTCGTGACTACTTTCTCGTTTGCTCAGTAGGCTGTCTTTTTCTTCTTCAGTCGCTTCAATGATTGTTTTTGACGGTGCAATGCGAGAAGTGACTTTACTTAGTCCTTCAGTTGCACCTGATTCTGTCAAACTGCAATATCATTCAACAAAATGGATTATTTAACCTCAATTTCCGTTACAATCATATGAAACACATATTAACTTACACAGCATCCATATCATCATCATCGTCCGAAACTGCAAAGTATGGATTAGCCGAAGCAGGTCTAAACTTGTAGCCAGTTAAAACAAAGAACACATAAGTTGCCATTTCTCTAAACATTTCATCCAACCATTCATATTGGAACGGTACTGTAATCTATAATAGGATACCGTAAACAAATCTAGTAGATGTTATGGATAATTATCATCAATATACCTTCAGCAGGCACACTATAATCCTGGTAAAATAGATATAGCATACAATCATGATGTAGAAATGTCGGAACAGTTTCAACTTTCGTAGATTAATGGCTGCTTTGCCATCGGTTTGCGAAGCTTCTTGCAGATGTCTTATAGACCTGTGAATAATAAACATTTATAATAGTTAACAATCAATTCAGTTTAATTTTAAGATTTAAGTTGCATCTCGTTCTGAAAATCTAAACTGGAAATATTTAATTACCACACAACAGGGAACAATATGGCACCGCAACAGAGTAAATCAACTAGCATCAACACATCCCTCCAGGTTTTATGTTCAATATCACCTTCTTCACTTTCTTCAATTATTATTTCAGCAATGTTTGCTAGAACCTGACCGAATATTCATCGAATTAAAACATTCCAATGTTACCATCAGAGAGGAAATATATAATTTACCTGCAATGGTATTACAATAACGAATATCTTTTTATCTTTATCCGCTAAAATATGCTTGATAAATGTCCATCCAGTGCCGATAAGAACAATTGTGATGAACAACACGGCACCTTTCAGCAAATGCGCAACGTAATACAGAATAGCCCAAGCTGCGACATGTTCTCCCTTTGTTTCAATGTAATGATAGTTAATGCTATGGAACATCAGCGACAGAGACTTTAGATATATCAACACGGCCATTAAGTAATGAATTTTAAACACTGGGTGTCTGGAAAATATAACAATCATGCAGAGAATGTTTCGTTGACACGTAAAAGATGTTTTAGCTTACTTGCTCTTTCGGAGAATAAATACCCAGAAATTACCAGATAAGAAAAATAGCAATGCCATCATAAAATATAAAGCTGGTAGTGGCATTTCACCAGCTGATAAGTAGTTTCCACCATTATTTTCTTGTATTTCAATCTGTCAAATAATTATATTTATAACCTATTCTAACACTCATTGTTAATTTAAACATGTTAGTATATACTTGCAAGAATTTAGATTATTTCTTGTAAAACATACCGTTATCATAAATAAAAGTCTAAGAAATTTTTGAATGAATTTACATTAATATGACACTTGTATTATAGAAGTACAGTACCAATAGCATAAGTATTATTTCAAATTAAATTAACAAATATCTTACAGTGAAATCCAATGAAACATGTTTATCTTCTTCATAATTTGGACAACTATGGAAATATAAATTATACAGTCCTTCTTCCGCAGGACTCGCTACGTACATTACAAACTACAACAATTTATACATTAACCATTGATTTATTCTGATTAGAAATCATTGAAGACTTACTTCCGTGCTATAGTAATTTTTATTATCTTTAACGATGTGAGTAATGGGAAGAATAGTTTGCGAGCATGACGAACCACCTAACATATCCTTCCCTTTTCCTTGTGCTTCTTTAATCTTTGGTTCCGATTTATTGACATTTTCCGCACGAATATTTTGTTCTACACAAGAACAATACTAGATATTAAATTATTCTATAACGTACATTATTAATTGCAAATAATTTTAATATCAAGTTGCAAGAGAGGCAAAACAAAATCAATATTTTACTGTTGTTGTGTTGTGTGTGTATTATGAAAGTTTATTAGCTATAGATTTTATAAACATTACTAAGTATCTGCAATTACTTACCGGCTACACTTTGACGTTTCAACCTTTGAGCAAACAATGATGCATCACTAACATGATGCAACAATGAATTTCTCTTGGCTCTAAACGCTGGTACATTATCAACAGTTTTATAAATGTGTATAGTTTGTAAATCTTTCGTACAGTTCACTTTCATTCTATAAAAAACGTATATGAAAATCAATTTTGG
Organism: Calosoma granatense; assembly: GCA_022063505.1. NCBI lineage: Eukaryota > Metazoa > Arthropoda > Insecta > Coleoptera > Carabidae > Calosoma > Calosoma granatense. The sequence continues at coordinate 1,834,003 of JAGJTL010000057.1, forward strand.
TCCTAATTCGTCGATAGAATAACTTACGCCTTGTTTTTCAAGTCCAAAATAAAATATATAACCGCTGCATCGTGATTGACAATAGTTTTATCCACACTATTGTTTTCAAATTGCTTTTGAAGAATGCAATCATCTGTATGGCTATCTAAATATGGATTCATGGCATCGTTTAGGGTTCGATCAAGGCTAAATCCAAACTAATAAACAAATTGATTACCACCGGCAAAGACACAATAGTTTCCAATGTAGTGAATTAATACGAACATTAAATACTACATACAGCAGTGAACTACGTACTTATCTACATATTATTAGCCAGGATATAGTTACAAGATAACATTATACTTATATCTGACCAAACAGACTTACCACTGAGTCATCATGTTCTGGATTTGCAGTAAAATTATTTAGCTTGACTTGCAACAATCCGCCTTTATAAAATCCGAATGTGCTCAATGCTATAAATCTCCGTACATCGCTCTAAAAATTATATAAAACATGCACCAGTTGTGTAAATATGTTAATTTGACAACCTTACCGTAATTTGTAGTTTGTGAATCCGAGCTGTAATGCAACTTAGAGCAAGCAGAAAAATAAAAGCACTTTTGAAAAGCATTGCAGTGTTTTGTAGAAGCCGATTACAAGTATTCCATTAACTTATAACACATTTATTCACTTTACCATGCGATTAGAAACTACAAAAATGTGACAGATGTGAAAAACTAAACATACGATTTTAGGGAGTTCCTATACCACTAGCAAAACAACACTTTGTCCTTGTCGACATGCATTAGTGAAATAAAGATAGAAACATACGGTTATGTGACTGAAACTGCGGCGTAGAATTGACATTTCAAACGCAACTCACTTCATGTATGTAAACTGTGGAAGCGAAATACTTTCATAATAATTTACTAAGTTTAAACAAATATACGATGCCTTCTGAAGAAGATCCAATTCCTGCTAAACGAATTAGACTAGATACTGATGAAGTTAATGAAACTATTGAAAATGAGAAAAAACCAGGTACAATTTAGAATCCTAACCTTACACTTTATTACAATTTAAACACAACACATATTTTCATATATAAGTACTATATAATAGCTAATTTTTACTTTCAGAAACGAAAAACCGACTTTGTCCATACCTGGATACAATAAACAGGCAATATTTGGATTTCGATTTTGAGAAACTTTGTTCTGTGTCACTTACGAGAATAAACGTTTATGCATGCTTAGTGTGCGGTAAATACTTTCAAGGAAGAGGAACAAATACACATGCATACACGCATTCAGTTGGAGAAAGTCATCATGTATTCCTTAATTTACATACTTTGAAATTTTATTGCTTACCGGATAATTATGAAATTATAGGTTAGTACTAGTGAAATAGCTGTAAGTTTGATTATACAATTAATAATACATATTTTAGATTCATCATTGGACGATATAAAGTATGTTTTAAATCCTACATTCACTTTAGAACATATACAGAATTTAGATAATAGTACCAAGTTATCTAGAGCTATTGATGGTTCTCTATATTTACCTGGAATAGTTGGTTTGAATAATATTAAAGCGAATGATTACTGTAATGTCATTCTACAGGTTAGTACAAAGAATATTGTGAACTATTTTCATCATCTATATGTGTAATTGTATATCTTTACAGTCGTTAAGTCACGTAGCTCCGTTACGGGACTATTTTCTGCGTGAAGAAAGTTATGCCACCATTAAAAGACCACCAGGTGACTCTGTGTATATTCTGGTACAACGTTTTGGTGAACTCATGCGCAAATTATGGAATCCAAGAAACTTCAAAGCGCATGTATCACCACATGAGATGTTACAAGCAGTTGTATTGTGGAGTAGAAAAAATTTTCAATTCACTCAACAAGGTAAATTAATTTACTAACTTATTTCGTAACACCAAACTGTCAATTAGAAATATATAAAATATATTTTATTTCACAAGCAATGTAAACTTAATTTTGTTTATAATTCAACAGCTACAACTATTTGAAATTGTACATGTAAATTAATTTTCTATAAATAATTATTATTTTTACAGGTGATCCTATTGATTTCTTGTCTTGGTTCTTAAACGCACTTCATCGTGCATTGAATGGTACAAAGAAACAAAACAGTTCGATTATATACAAGTCTTTCTTGGGTTCTATGCGTATCTATACGCGAAAAATTCCTCCCACAGAGCTCGATGACAAACAGAAACGATCATTACTTGCAACAGAAGAATACCAAGAACGCGTCAATGACTCACCGTTTCTCTATCTCACTTGTGATCTTCCACCGCCACCTTTGTTTATAGATGAATTTAGAGAAAATATTATTCCACAGGTAGACAATTATAATCATTATTATCTGCCAATACAACATTTTGTTTCTTCTTTTCATATACTGGCTTTCATAATTTAATTAAAATTGCAGTAAAGTCATATTTAATTTTAGGTTATAAATCTGTCAAATGTATTAGTTACTTCATGGTGTACATGTACATATAAATAATTAAATTGTATAATTTATTTCAGGTAAATTTATATCAACTATTAACAAAATTTAACGGTCAAACCGAAAAAGAATACAAAACATATAAAGAAAATTTCATGAAACGATTTGAGATAACACAACTGCCGCCGTATCTGATTCTATACATCAAGCGGTTTACTAAAAACACATTTTTCATAGAAAAGAATCCGACGATCGTTAATTTTCCTGTCAAGTAAGTTTCTCCAATACTATATATTAGCATAACCAGTTTATAACATTAGTAGTGATATATTAATTAATTGTGTGTGTGTGGTTTTTTTGTAGGAACATTGATTTTGGTGATATATTAACACCTGAAATTAAGGCTCGCCATAAGAATACTATGTACGATTTAATTGCAAACATTGTACATGACGGGGAGCCTAGTAAGGGGACTTATAGGGTACATGTGTTGCATAAGGCCAGCGGGAAATGGTACGAGATGCAGGACTTACACGTTATAGATATACTTCCACAGATGATCACACTGACAGAAGCCTATATACAGATATATGAACTCAAAACTACGTAATATTGTATTATTTGTGTACTGACAAATTCAATAAAATATGTACATTAAAAATGTTCTACACAATTATGTTTTTTTTGTGTTATTTTTTTATATTTCAATGCATTGCAAACTAAATGCTATTAGAATACCTCTCATTTAATTACAGAAATTCAGTAAATATTTTTAATATGCATTTGTTATGAAAATATTATATCATCTGGGTTCATATATGCCGTTATGTATTGTCTAATACTACATATAATAAATTTTATAATTGTAAAAAAACAACTTTTCCCCAACGGTTTTTAATTCCTTAAATAGTTTTCTTTCTTTATATAAATTTAAAAAATACAAAATGTAAAAATAAATTCTATATTCCCGTTCCTATAATTTTTCCTGCCTGAATAAAAATGTACAATAAACATGCATTTTTATGAATAAATAGTCGAAAATACTGAAAAACTATTATAAAGCTTTCTTTTCAGAACCAATATTTCACACCTATATACAAATCATTATTTATGTAGCGTGAAAAAAATAATCGCCATCGTTTTTATATACATTCCGATATGTG
>JAGJTL010000057.1:1846266-1858149 GCA_022063505.1 Calosoma granatense
ATAAATAAAAATTTTATTACAATTTTCATAATTTTATTTCTAAAAATCCATGATACAACTCATACTCATATCATCTTTTTAATATTCTTTTAAAATTCTTTACTGTTAATATTCATGAAATTCATTTATTTGTCGTAAAAAAATGTTATTTAATTTACTCTTGAGTATAATAATGTTAAAACTTGTATGTTTTATTCTTAATGGTTAGTTTGTAACGTGTTCTTGTGTGCATTAGTAACAATTAACATTTGTACATTAGCAACTAGTATGGCGCCCACATATTTTTCTTCTGTAAATTACATTGTAAGCCTGTTAAATTTTCCGTTAGAATTGCCGGAACGGTTTTTCAGTGAGTTTTATACTGTGGCAATAATCGTGTGTTTTCATCAAGGGGTAATTTAAAATCTGCTCTATGCTTGTGTTAACCTGACGATAATACACTTTAATCACTGCTAGCAAACACGTTAGCCACTTGCCTGTAAAACGACCACAGCTAGCAGAGATTAAAGGTGTGGATAGCATTTGCCTACATTTGCTTTTCATATCTAAATGTATATGTTCAAGTATCGCTCCAAACTGACCAGCCATACATCATCAGCAACAACAGCAACGGCAACCACAGTAACAGCACGTACGGATTCTTATAGATAAATCTTTGTGTTTTACTCTCGACAGAATCGTAGCAACACATGCAAAATAGACAAGACACTTCACTGTATGTCGGCTACAATTTTACTGACAACTGAACACACTTGTGAACGAACAATCAACATAACGCTATCTAAACGGCCTACCAGATAACTGTGTGTTGTCTTTTTGCCATTCGTAAATATTGTTTGATTGCAAACGCAGATATAACAATTTGCATATTTGAATTTTTGGAATGTTGCCCCAAGTACGTGTGAAAATGAGTCTAATATTTTTTCTACGGCTATTTCTGTATTGTACGATTGCACAGCAGAAAGCAATTTGTATATTTTAAATCAGACACTTTTTGGAATGTTGCAGGAATGTGTGAATATGATGAACAGATAAACAATGTCATATTTTTATTGCTGTAAAACTTGTTTGTGAATAACACAATATATCAAAGTAAAGGTTCTCGTTTTTATTTAATTAGATTAGATACATAAAAATATGCATCGTATTTTTATTTAAAAATCTACAACATTGTAATACATTGTTGTTATTTTGTGAAAAAATGGATGACAAAGACTTATTTCGCTATTTATAGCAATATTTCTATTTGCGTGTAATAAATTAATAAACAAAAAATTAGTAAATAGATGGTGAATATAATGTGTTCCGTGAAAATGTAATTAGACAACAAAATGCTATCATTATATAGCAAACAAACATATTCATTGTAAAATCACTATGAAAGGGGGCCATATAGGCGTTAATGATAGTTTACTAAAGTGACGCTGCACATCCTCCGTAATGAATAGTGACCATATTAACAATGGCAAAACGTACTTGGCAATGGCAACAAGAAAAGAACCTGATTCTAACCGTTATTTAAGCGTAGTGATTTCAACGCTCGCTCACGCGACATGTTTATAAATATGTGTTAAATTAATATCTCTTGTCAATGGACACACTTTGTGAAATTTAACAGACTAAAGAAATTATAGTGATAAATATCTTCAAAAACCTACACGAAACGTTAAAAAAAAACTAGAAATTGATTACTCCAAAGTTTATTGTCATCATACCAACATAAAAATCTGATATTTGAAACTTTTTCTGGCACACAATTTATTTTGTAAGATCAGTCACCTTTGTCCAGTATGTCATTTTATGTTTACGTACTACATATTAATTTGTACCTCCCCACACACACACACACGAGTGCATATAATAAATACGTGTATGTATGCATATGTGCATCATTAATAGACAATTAATGACAGGGTGATTCGTATAAAGCAAACGACTGAGTAAAATGTCAAAGGTTGAAGATATTCAAACTGTCGGAAGCGCTGTTGTAAAATTGAACATATACAAGAGCTCCTCCTCAGTTTATTTCCACCAAACAGTTATTAATTATTTATAGGCAATAACGTGTGTGAATCTTGAATAGAAATGAGTTGATGTTGTAAATCATAGATGTCGTTGTTTGTTTTCATTATATAACTGTATTTTATTTCAGTTTTCTTATGACATCATTTAATGTTTTTTTTTCAAAAATTTGTTCCATAACTACACGTACCTATATACATATTAACTGAAGACTGAGCATAATTATATGAAATATTCGTAGCGAGAAATTTTTATTACCAAAATGATTAATGATTAGTATATCAGAGCGATGAAATTGTATTAGTGTATTGATGAAAAATGAACTGTTTTTTTCTATATACGGTTAAATTTTTTTATTAATGAAGTTTAACTGTGGATTAACATAGAAATGTGAAAAATATTTAAGTTGATACTTTTAATATCTGCTTGTCATTTTCATATGAAAATATAATTTGTGTTATTAGCTTATGGCTTCATATTTTACAAAAAAATTTGATACTGGTAAAAACTAGACTTTATTATCTGGAGATATTGTATACTTTGAATGTAATAAAAATATATCTTTATACAGTGGTACAAAGTACATTAACACATACACACACTAAGACGTTCACAGTTGGCACGGCCAGGTTTCCATTTTTATTACAACAATTTAATATAATAATCATTTCTCTAGCAACTAACAGTACACAGGAACGCATATGAAATTCACAATTAATACAACTTTTGCATTGGCTGCTGCAACATACACCCACCCAATCACGGTGGATAAGAAACAAAAATTCATATTACCAAGATTACACGTTGAATGTAATACTGAATTATCACGGTAGATGTCAGCAGTGTAGAGAATTTAGCGACTTGTAACTAAGAGTTACGGCAATGTATGTATGTATGTATGTGTGCACTTAGCAGCGCGCATTGGTTTGAAAGTGCTCTGAATTCAAAACAAAATAATGACTAATACCGAACTACTTTACATGTCTAGTCCGGCTTGCGGTCTGTTTCACTTCCGCAAACGTTCCATCTTCCAATCTACAACGGATTCCAGCCGTACAGTCTGTGTGCATACCTCTGCATGTTTGTACAGGTTAGTTAGTCCTTGAGCGATAAATAGCTGTGAAATATATATAAGACGTCGGTGTAACTTTATACGACGTGTGAATTACAAGTTCTAAATACTGCCATTGTATCGAGTCATCCATGTCTGTTAGAAGCTGTCAGATGTAGTTATTATTTCAGTTGGACAGCTGACATTATCGGATTACATGGCGCATGAGCTTTGTCGGAAGAACAGACTGCTATAATAACAGAATATACATATTCAAATCAAATACTCTTAACTAGTCATAATCGACGAAACGACAGATATAATAAATAAATAAAATTCATAATCTGAGCTGTTTATATTCGTATAAATAGCAACAAATTGATAGATTCCGTACATATTTTTGCTATATTCATTAAAAATTTTAACGACACAATTTCCATAATTTGCGATTTTACCCTATAACGTGGGTATATAAAACTCGTTAAATATTACATAAACACGATGTTAAAATATTTAGTGAGAAAAAAGCGGGATAATTCTTGATATTTATTACACAAAACGGTTATTTAAATACCACGTATGAAATATTATGTCCACGCGCCAAATATATCGAGTCCACACAAATGATCTGTACAGAAAAATGCTTAAAAAAATTAAATATGCATGACACTCGAAGCTGTTAGGCCAAATATGATAGGTTGAATCTAAAATTCAAATTTTCTACTGCCTGTACAGGAATTTATCGATGTATGTTGCTATAACAACGGCTTCAGCCGTGACAACATTTACAGAAAATTCTCTCTGAATACCGGTTTTCGAACAACCACTCGAGACATAAAACTACACCATGTCATTTAACCATTTATTTATTTAAAATCAAGTACCGATCAATATAATGACCGTAGTCTATTCGTTAAAATGCATTTTATTTCCAGTTTGGTCAATTTTCCTGATAGTGATACAAACGTCAGTATAAATTGTGTAATACCGCGCTATCAAATAAACATGATTCTTTCTCTATTCTGTTAAAGAAAGCTTTTCAGTTCAGTAAATTTAATGTTCACGGCCTTAATTAACTTCTCATAATAGTATTTTTATATTTGTCGTAAAGGCTTTTTATTTGAAAAAATATTGCATTCCGTTTTCAAATGTATACTTGCAAAATGCAAAGTGTATTTACCAATCTATTTTATTGGAAATGTGATATTTTATTACTAAACTGTTTTATGCTTTTAATAATAATAATATTGAAACGAAACGATGATCATTTACCAATAGAAAAACATTCTTCAGGTTTATCGCTTGATCTAGAATTAATATCTCCAAGTATTTATACGAGAAGAAAATGTTTAATAATTAATTTATACTGTTAAGCAAATATTTTGTAATATTTTATAACGAATATTTAAATATATTCTTATATTTTATCGTATTATTAATTCATATTTTTCACTGTTTGTGCTAGAAATATTTGTATAATATATTAAAGTACGGACAAAAATTACTAGTTATTTTAAATTTATCTAATTTACATAACTTTCATCTAAATCTTAAATATTGCGACTATATTATTAATTTTCAAAAAATCATCATTATGCACATAGCAGTTAAAATTTTTAAATTTATTTTTAGTAGAAATTTACCAGAAATATATGTGCACAGTGTCAAATAAAAAATGTACATTATTTTAATGATATTTTGTTAACTGTCTACAAGATTGTTGAGAAGGTGTAAATTGAATTATAGATTTAAAATTTTTATAGCAAAAGCGAGAAAACTAAAGAAATATTAAAGAAATGCTATCTTTATTTTAAATCAAGACTAACTTCCTTGATTTATCAGTTTCTTTTAAGTAAAACATTACACAAGCCAAGAAAGAATTGACTTAATTTACAATAATTTCTAGAATTTCTCTAATATAAAACTTTAACAAAACACAAATACATTTACTGTAATACTATATAGATTATTATTTTTTACAATAATTTCTAGAATTTAAGAAACATTTCGCTAATATAAAACCTTAACAGAATATAAATACTTGCGCTGCAAATACTATACAGATATAAAGAAACATCCTGCATGATATCATAATTTATATTCAAGTTAATCTTCAGACAAGAAAATACAAATAAGCCAACTGATAATGTATTTAAAACAGCATATGTTTTCAGTGTGTAAATAAATTTCTTCTTAACCAATTACCAACTGTTAATTCATTGATAAATCCAACAAGATACCGTGACTACGTTGATTAGTTGAAAAAATTAACCCGATCACACCGTATAATCCTATTAATTATATCAATTAATCTGCGTAAACCGCCTGCACGTCTCGACATAATTATAACGTAACAAATCTGTTTTATTGAAACAGGTTTTTTTGAGAAAACACCCAATGTGTTTAATTTTATTATTTTTTTGACATCACGCGATACAATAAATTAATTTTGAAACAGGAACTGAATTCGCACAACTGGTTTGACATACTTTAACGATTTATTTCATTTGAAAACCTGATTTTATTATAACGTTGTTGAACTGATCTAATTTTGAATCCATTTGCATGGTAACATGAACCATTTTGCATATATCAATATTAATAGTTCATAAATCATATTAGATTTTGGCAAGCTAAATTTAGAAAATATAAATCATAATTTAGATTTTTTTATCTTCAATACCGAATTTTTGTTTTAATAATGTTTGTTTTCAATAATCTATTGAGATACATACTGTTAGAAATTTCTCTATGTTAATATTTTAAGATATTACATTACTGTTCAACAGTTCTGTCATACTTCACACACAACGTCTTTTCGTTTATCTTATAACATTAATTGTTAATTTAAGACTCCAGCTATAGACTAACATAACCTATATGGCTGTATAAAATGCAAATCTTTGTTTTATGTTAAGTGTGTGTGTATGCGAAAGATATAATGAAAAGAAACATTGGTTTAAGAGTATAACGGTGAACATACAGTGCTTGGGGAGACCGAGACATTTGCTAGCTGCGTGTGTGTGTGTGTGTGTTTCATGGCAAGTGTGATCTATAATAAAATCAATCTTACCCATAGCCAGGCCCCCCATACGCTAGCCAACACATAAGGCTATTAATTACATTACCAATCAGCGAAGAATTCTGCTAAATGCGTTCTAACGACACATTACTGCCAACGACACACAAAAAAAACTGTAGTTTGGATCAAAGTAAGCACAGGTTCTATTGCACATGCGCACTGCACATGTTCCTGGAATTAAGCTGTATTTTTTTCTAGAAGTTTCTAGAACTTTTATTACGGTTTTCAAAACAATTATTGTTATTTGCTGAATGGAAAGCAATGAAACACAACGATGATTGTCATTTAAACTGTGTGAATCTTGCTGTGTTCATTAGTTTACTGTTAATTAGTGTCGATAATATATTAGTGTACAGTATGAAATTTGTAGAGAAGTTGGTTCATTAAAACATTAATTTTTAATTACATACCTGACACACAGATATGCCAGTTTTTATTTCATTATGACTTACTTAACACTTTAAGTGCCGAGTTGGTTTTTTTAAAGGGAAAACCCACTATGATGTGTATCCAAATGTATATACACGGCAGTCAAAGTGTTAAATAATTATCATTTACATGAATGTAAAATATTAAAATAATATCGAATATAAATATAAAAACATTAATGCGAAAGTAATTTTTTTATATAATGTGGCAGAATTTTATCAATAATACCAAAGGATTTTAACACAATTGATTAATGATTATATTCGTTTATATTTTAAAAATTCCCTTTTAAATCAAATTTGCTTCGTACACCTACATATATACATAAATTCTAAACAATTTTTTCAAATACACTTTTCTTCTAAAATGCACTGGGAAAAAAATATTCGCCCGTAAAACATTATGTTCGGTTTTTGCAACACTCTGTATATCTATGTTTGTTAGTTACATGTTCGCATTGAATGCTTAATATACTCTTCAAGTAGATTTTTACGTCGGCACGGGTAAGTAGGCGTTGCCGCTTGTTAAAAAATTAGCTTCCTCACGAGTGACATACGTCGATATGGTTGGTTGGTCAAGTGTGGAACCAGACATCGGCACGCTTAGGCACTCGTATAACCGACCCGACGCCAGATGCCACGCGCCGCACGACACGCTCGTATCTGTTGCGTGCTCGCTCGCACACGCCAAACATTACAGAGACGTCGTTAGAATTTTTTTCCCCGCTGTATCAGTGAAAAAATAGTTTGTTATTTAAAATAATTTGTACATGCTTTTCATTTCTTCATAGATAATTTAATAATTTGTTCGCAGCATAAATATATATTGTACGAGCTACTCACGTGAGAAGAGGGCATCATCCCCACATGCACGACCCTGTACTGATGCTGTTACTATTGCTATTGTGTACAGAGCACGGATACGGATCTAAGTGCTTGACTCGATGGTCCCCATGTGTACTATTCACTGTACAGACTTCTTTCCTTATTTTCCAACGGACCGTGTCGAATGGCATCGCAATCTCTATTCTATTAGAATGCACGTTAGTATCTTAACGGACGATTTTAATTACCCGTTGATTGCATCGAGCATTAATACACACGTAATGAGCGCATATGTGTGAGATCTTTAGGATACACACAGGAATTCGCGTTAGTTAGAAAAAAGTCTTCGCATCCTTCTACATTCTACACTTGTCATTCTAATAATGGCGTGGATCATCATAATTTGCCGTGCTAATAGTACCGCGCTAACATTTTATTCCACGCTAAATAGAACTCTAGTGTTCGCAAGTTTGTTCTCTTATAAAAGGTTAATTAACACATTCCGATATTATTAACAAGATTGTACATGTAAATTTACATGGTAACGAAAGCAAGTCAAATTACTGTCATCAATTCATCGTCTGCTTTCACAAAGCTCCTGTCAATGGAGAATTATACATACATTTCTTGCAATATAGTTATGGCTAGATTTTATTTTATATAAATGTATTGTGTCTATCAGCTTGCTATCTATCTTCACGATCAACATCAGCAGCCGCGTTAAGTGAGGTTATACTTATAGAAATCTATTCATACATATGTACGTACGTTGGTTTTTATTTTCCGTTAATTCCTCGCCAGAATAGCAGTCGTTGTGCCTTTATATCGGTGTATTTCTAAGCAGAGAACTTTTACTTGCAATTTACGGTAAATTATAATGGTTATAATACCGAACGCCGTAGGTGTAACACAATTTGTTTCAAACTGGCTGGTATGTTTATCATCTGTTCGAATAGAAACTGGTAGTTTTCAGTATTTAACAGTAAATATTCAGAGGCAATATGTGCAATATTTCAACGGAAGAGGAAGTATATATGAAATAATCCACTATTTCTTCAAAAAAAAAAACACATCACGGTAAATCAGGAAGACGGTAGCCGTTTAATCAGTCGTGAAATTTCTATTTTATGGAAAGGAATTTTCTATACCGTGTGTCTGTTTGGAGAGATTCTCACTGATGGTATGAAGTATAAAATAAATTAAACTAAAATACTATTTAGTGAAGTTTTTGCAAAAAAAAAGGCAATATTTGAGGTCTAATCTTTCACAAGGAAAAGAGATGGGTGGGAGAGAGAGAGAGAGAGAGAGAAAGAGAGAGAAGAGAGAGGGAGAGAGAGAGGGATGTTGTTGAAATATGAAGGTAATATACACTACCATCCCTGTGATGAGTGGCTAATTCTGTGTATCCATGTCATCAGACAAACAATAAACAACTAAGTCAAGCATGAACTGACAACAGACAACACAGCCCCCGGAACTATAGGGAAGGGATGACAGCAAGCGATGCCAACAGTGACAGGAATGAATAGTACCCCTACACCACAAAACAACATATGGTAAAGGGATCATTTAAAACTCGAGTCGGTTGCTTTAAATAAACGGAACAGTTGTATTATATTCCAATAAAAAACTCGTAAATAGTACCATTGTCCGTCTCCATTACCACACAGAGTTGTTTTCATATTTTGATACCTGTATTTGTACATGCCAGGACCGTAATATTTCATTTTATATTTTCTAATAATCTGCGTATTTTATCTTAATAATGAAATTTTATTTACCGATTAATAAATATGTATATAAGAAATAAATAATTTTTGAAATTAAAAAATTTATTATAAAAAATATACCTAAGATTATTTTAAAAGTATTTTGTCTTAATTAAAAAAATCTCACAATTTTTCATAATTACAATACTTATACTATGTACAAGAAAGTAAAACGTAAATTGTGAAAAATGCTTAATGCGTTTGAAATTTTTATGTTGCTCACAGAATATTAATAGCATCTTTTTTGCCATAAAATATTTAATACTAACTATTATAAAAACACACATCACGCTATATCCCAGTTACCCGGGGTAGCACAATTTAGCATTTATTAACGTCCATCAGCGGAGTTGCCAGCTCACACCAGGACTATTATAGATAACTATTTTAATAGAAAGTTTTCATTATTGCAAAAATGCATGCCTAGAATGTGTTTACAACACCTTACGCCCTTCAGACGGATCTGTTTAATAATCAACGACATGTGGGATGCTATACTAACCCAGCATCGAAGTCTCCAGAATCCAGAGAATGATCGCGTGAACAAATTGTCTACGGCAGTCATTAGAAGTTAGACGAACTTATATACAAGTCGCATATAAGTAGATATGTATGTTCTGAACGTATTCTCAACTGTACACAATATAAATTAACATTACAGAAATGCAATACTCGAGTTTCCGTTTATAGGAATCATGTTCAGACTGACGGCAGATGCACTGTATTTACATAAATACATTTCGAATATTGTATAATTAGAAACACGACTAGTATGGAAATGTATTTTCAAGAAAAAAAATAACAATTTGTAATTAATAATCTACTACTAGTTAGCTAATAATAAAATTCTGATAATTTAATAAATGTAAAATTAATTAGAAATAATCGTAACATTGTTGTATTTTAGTTAAACTAAAAATGAACTTAACACTTAAAAAATCAAATTTATAACTGTCAATACAGATGATTTATACAATATATGTAAATGATATTATACATTGTTTAACACTTTGACTGCCGAGTTGATTTTCGTAAAGAGAAGACCCACTATGATGTGTATCCAAATGTATACACACGGCAGTCAAAGAATTGTTTCGTTAAATTAAAACTTCTTTAAAGAACAGCACAAGAATACTACCTACCTTTTATAAAAATAGAATACACATATATAGATTGAAATACATTAAACCTATCCTAACTTATTGCATAATGTGGCTTCAGAAATCCCTGAGTGAAGCTTCTTTTTGACTTCATTTACCCTTAACTAAAGTATCACATTCTCCAAATTCAATATTGATCTATTTTATACAATATTTGTGTACCCTAATATATCTTACCGCGATGTTAATTTCTATACTAAAAATTATTCTACGAAAAAGTTCCAACAATATTTTATTTTCAATTGTTTTGATGACCAGTAAACAAGTCTAAAGTTGTTTTATAAAACTACATGTTGACTGTCGTATTACACTGATCTTGACATGTGTACAAATGTATGTTTAAAGCTTATGTCGCTGTTGTTTTATAAACATATCATTCAATTCCACATACATTTAATGTCTACATTACATTCAGCATTTCTGACAGCTTGTATTTTCTTGTTTCGATGATTGTTGAAATAATAATTAAGTATTAGTTGGCCATGCCCACACACACACACACACACACACACATATATACAATATTCCGTTAATTACAGGATACGTCACATTAGTTTGTTAGTTGTTGGCTGTACAAATATTGATACAGCCATCATAGAGTTGTATGTACAAGACAAGGGTAACTCTAAGGTAACGTCAGATGCAACGCCGCCTTTGCGATAGTTAAGTTGTCAGCAAATATAGATGTTAAAATTAGAGTTTGTCAGTCAGGTGGTTCGTCATCTTCCTCATCACGTCATCGAACTTGCAGTTATGTAGCTACTTGCTATAATTAATATGCCCCGTTCGTTAACAATAATTCATTTAGAACGTTTTAATTACAAGTCGAGCGGCAGCAGCAGTAGTAAAAGATTATATCGTCAACGTAAGCCGCCGTTGACAGCACAGGAATGTACACATTTTTTTGGGTTATGTTTTATTTAAATATTTATTAATTATTATATAGCGCTACACTGATACAGCGATAAGTGTCTTGTAATAATCTTGTTTTTAGATGCAGAGGGAAAACTGATATTTGCAATGCTAATGTTGTAATCTGTAAAGTGATATTTCACTGTCCAAGCTATCTAAACTAATCTGTGACTGTTGTATTATTTGTAATATATCTCCAATGCGCATATATGATACAATACACAGATACAAAACAAATAGTACATAGCTATTCAATTATAGAACTGCAAGTATTACAAAACAACATTATCATATCTTGTGTAACACGTTGTCGAACCGATTTTTCATAAAGAGAAAACCCACTACGATGTGTAACCAAATGCATATACACACGGCAGTCAAAGTGTTGAGATTTAAAACTTACAAGTAATTTTGTCACGAAGTAAATCAGAATTTCTGTCAATTCACAGTAGATTAATGTGTAGTACTTGTCATTAACAAAATATGCAAATAGATATATTTTACTACATGTTGAATATTTATTGATGCAAATCACTTTTTTCTCCATAACTACAAGACATAATCATCTTCATACAAATTTCAAAAACCAGTTAATAATATTTCAAGAATTGAATTAATATATTACGGTAAATGT
>JAGJTL010000057.1:1858956-1871726 GCA_022063505.1 Calosoma granatense
TCTATTTGTATTTTAGTTAAGTTCCTGTATGTACAATGAGAACTAATGTAGGTGATGAAAAAATATTTATTGTTCAAAATTAATACGATGGAAATTGAAAATTCGTTTGAGTGAACATAGAGAATAAAGTGATGACAATAGGGAGTTGAATGTATAGACATAAAGGAAGATAATCAGAAATGAGAATATTGCTTGAAGGATATTTCTACAAACAAAAGTGGTAGAAAATTAGACGTACTGTTACAAAATAGATAATCCTATACAATTATGCATATATACATATATACAGGCATATATACATAAACCTATGCACACGCATGGAATAAATTCTATGAACAAATGAATTCATTTTCTTATAATTTACATTACTTCTATAAGCTTAAACATATGTATGTGTAAATATAAACATGTTTCAAGATGAATAATATATTGAGAAGATATTTTCCCCACATAAACACAATAGTTATTACTAACTAAATAACGAAATGTCACTAGTAATTTGCGAAAAATTACTAGTGACAAAAGCGATTTTAAAATAAATATACAAACAAATCTATTGTAAATGTAGTTTCGTGGAAAAAATAAACTGAGTATTTATTACTAGAAGTTATCAAACAGAAATATACTTAGAAAAAATGCGTGTAAAATTCTTAAGTAACTATAACGTGTCAAGCAATTATAACATAATGTATTACTTAACGATTAAGTAATTTCATTCTAAATTTTTTTTCTCGAAAATTTCCGTCGTTAACTCATCAATTACTGTTGATTATATTTTTGTATGCTCAAAAAATTGTAAATAACAATTATAACATTATCGAGAAATAGTCTCACATTGAAAGTACAGAGTATATATGAGGACCGTAATAAAAAAATTTCCTTATAGCTTGTCTCTAACTGAAAAAACATACAATTACTAAAAAATGTATTAGACAAATTTCTATTTTTCTATTAATTTATCTTTGTTAAAATAGTTTTTAGAACGAGGTTCAATTTAAATCTCGAATGAAAATCAAAAATATCCAAGCGAAACTATATTGCTACTAGACAGTTTCGATATTGTTCGTCTCGATTCGAGATCTAAGTTGAATCTCGTCTCAGAAACCTAGCATAAATGAATATCATCTTTTACAACACTTTACATAAGATTTGTGACCGTGTAATGCAAGAAATTGCAAGATATTTCTGTTTGAATCAAATCTTATTATTCTTCTCTCTTATGACAAGTTTATGTAAAAAATGTCAAAAATATGCCCGTGTAAAACAACCTTTATAAACCCAGCAGAAAAGAATCGTGAAACGTTACTAATCACAAATAAAATAAGTTTTACTAAAAATTTAACAATGTTAATTTTTGATAAGTTCTACTAAAAAAAGAATTTGCCAATGTTAGTTTTTGATAAGTTCTACTAAAAAAAAAGAATTTGACATTGTTAGCTTTTGTGCTATGCTGCGTTACATTTAGCATTTTAATTAGGAATACTTCTAAAGAAAGAAAAAAATGGCTACATTTTCAATGGCACACACGCGCCACCTAATTATAATACTACATGGTTGTTGGTCTCCCCTTTAGCTTGTGTAGCTGGTGTCGTGTGCCCAGATCGTTAGATAACAACAGCATATGGTGTGGCCAGTAACTCTAATAATGGCTCGAACTAAATACATTACATTAGAGCAGAGCGCACAGCCAAAGCACCAGGCAAAACTAACCTCTATAGCACAACGACGCAAAGAAGTGATGGATATTAGTTATGTTTTTTTACTATTTCTACAAGTTAACGAAGGGCAAGCATCGATACTTAATGGGCAAGGTTTGATTTGAAAATTGATATATAATGACTTTTATTATCTGTCCCCCCCCCCGTTTTATGGGGTGTTACTTGTCCATATTGTAAATATATTTTTTATATTTACTTGTAATATTTTATTTCGACTTTGATAAAATATACTATTCTTGGAAGTCATTTATTTTAAAAACAATACAAATTCTGTTCTATAGGTTTAATTATAAAACACTAATAAGTGATTAATCAATTCCACAGGCTGTTCTCAATGAAATAAATAAAAGATTCTAATACAACTATATATCTTAATGAACATATATAATATAATTTCCTGCATACACGTACATTTATATGTCTGTATTATAATATATTTATGATGATTATTAAATGATAATAAACATATTCCAGGCAACGGTGATATCTCTATTAGGAATGGAACGCTTGTGCAATAATAATAATACAATTCCATATCAGATTTCCGACGAAACTAAATTAAATCCATAATGAAAAAAGCGATGGAAATTCCTATAGAGTTTTGTCACGAAATGAGATAAATTGATGATAAATATAATGTTCACTTAATTAATTAACCGTGGTCAATTTAAATGAGTACAATTTATTTAGTATCACGTTCTCTGTTTATTAATCACGTAGAAATGAGAAATGCACTGGTTTAATTATATCAATCGTACATATGTATGTATATATGTATGTATGTATGTATGTACGTATGTATGTACGTATATAGGATATTGAGGTGTGTTCTAGTCCAATAGATCTGTAATAGGATACTTGTATACGTACAGGTCTGGTTGCAGGATATTTATTTCAAATTTCTCAGAAAATTAATTTATGATTAATGTACTCATTCACCTACCATAGTCTTCTAATAATTTCCGTCCTAAATTGCTATTTTTAGTATGCATGTCTCAATATTCTTACACTAAAAAAGCATGCTTTAAATAGAATTCTGCACTTTCTTTTTTCCTGAGATTTCTGAGACAATTTTTAAACTAAAAAGATGAAAAAGAATGTCTCTCATTTCTTTCTTCCTGCTTCTTGAAGTTTTAAAAACATCCCGTGCACCCGTTCGCTAATAGTTGTTCTTGATTATAACTAGTTATTTGTCAAAAACTGCTCAGCCCATCACTGCAATTATGGATACAATATAAGCAATAGATTATTCAAGTCGGTGCTGCAACTAAGCCTACTTAATGTATGAGGCCAGCATGGACATGTCCGCATGCGCCGATTGTACACAATTGCTCGTGCGCACTACACTGTGTATGATTTACGCGACTCACAACTGAATTATCTGTTTTATTTGCTCCTGTTGCTCCTGTTGTTGTTGTTGTTGTTGTTGCTGCCGTTGCTGCAAATGTGAATCGAATATTATTAAGAACAAAACATAAATTATCGTCATTATCAGCACACCCATAGGCGTAACTTGAGCGCAAGATTTGCAATGTGAACACGCGTCGGAGGTACTGATACCGTTACTACGGCACCGTTACGGCATATCACGGATTTCACTGCAACATTCACCAAGGACGTTCAACTATGAAATCATCCACTTGCATTCAAAACAATTCAAATCTATTTTCATTATCATTTTTAAACTTGTACTGTTGTTCAATGAAAACCGAATGAACAGTAAGATTCAGACTTCAAGATTGCAATGAAATAATTTTGTATATAAATAAGAACTTGAATTATTATTTAGAATAGAACAGATGTATTGAATAGATATTTGAGTATGTTGTTTAACACTTTGACTGCCGTGTGTATATATTTGGATCATAGTGGGTCTTAGGGGCCGCGTGTATTCTATTATATACATATTCATATTTAAATAGTATGTAACTAATATACTCCTGGCACCAGAAATCCCTTTATGAAAATCAACCCGACAGTCAAAGTGTTAATATATTTTGCACGTTAAAGGATTCAATTTTCTTGTGTACAGAAATACAAATATTAGCAATATATTGCAGTATTCTTTGTACTTATATCCAGGGTTGCCAACCGTGTCATTTTTTCGCCTGGTAACTCCAGTTTTGGCGACATTTATCCAGTCTCCAGTTTAACTTGTAATTTCACCAGGAATGTTGTTATTATTCTTTAATATTAAAACATAAAATCAGTTTGTTTATTATTCTGTAACATTCATTTTGTGAATATAGGAACGTGCCCACAATCTTCTCGTACGGAGTTAAGTTGGCAAGGCGTTATTCTAACGTCTGTGTTATATTAGAAAGAATTAGAAAATGATATGAAAACTTCTTCTTTTTCCCAGTTTTATTTGTGCTTTATTTCACATTTCCTGAATTTTATGTGTGAATCAAATTTAACTATAGAAAATTATAATATTACGTCCACTGACTTAGAAAAATACACATTCCACCCCTATCTAGGTACAAGACCCTGAATAATTATCTATGTACGTATATTATAAGGTTATGGTTGATATTTTCAGTAATATTCTTGGCTACTGTAACTCAGGTAATACAAATTCCGGTTGGTGTAAAAATGAAAAACCCTGTTGGACCAGTCCGACTGCTAACAGGAAGCAATCCTAATGTGTAATGTTGCAATAAAAACAGCAAAACTATATCATTTAACTGTAACACATCATACACACGTATAAACAAGTGAGTCATACATTTATCTACTTGTATTTTCACAACTAAATATAAATATCACTTCATTTCACGCACAAATAAAAACCTTACAACATAAACAAATATACAATTATAGCCTAAGAATAAACTATGTTATATGAAAATAAACACATTTATTTCTCTTGATAAAGTACAATGCTTTGATTAGTATAATCGTAAAAATAATTACTTTCCTGTATAAGGAAGTATTGGAATTTGATAAAAATACATGTTTGCCTTTGTACGTAGTGTCGTAAATATTTATTATTGATTATATTCATTGATTTAAGTTGTAATATTGAAGTACACATTACTGTTAGCAAATAAACATGTATGAATAAAAAGATATATTCAATTGCTACCGACAATTTCTTACATGTGTACATACATGTTATAGAAATGAATGACATGCTGGTATGAATGCTTATGCTGCCAATGATATTGATCGTATGACACCTATGATTTATGTTCATTTTATATTTACATTATACACCTAACAATACCATTGATCTCTCTATGATATCTGATTGATTTTATCACTAAAAATCATCTATATTTTCAATTAAACTAAAGACGTATTAGTTTATAAATGTACAAATACGTACATCTTTATTTTCTTGTGAAGATTAACGTCTAATTCGATTAAACTTAACGTCATTCAAATATGAAAATTTTAATGCGATTAAAAATATCTAACTTGAACTTTCTACACGTTTCCATATACTAATCTACTGTTGATTAATTAATATAAAAATCTAATTCCCATTAAACTTTGTATGCATTTAGGGGAAAAAAACGGTCTACGTTCGAATTATTATCTTATTACAAGCTCATTAACAACATTTTTTTTCCTGCGTCTGAATAAAACAGAAGAATAAAAGAAAAACAACTGGCGCCAATGATGAAACATGGCGCACTTCGATCTCAAAAGCGAGTCGCAAGAAATCCGTCAACATGCTTTTGTTGAATAAATTGATGATTAAGATTTTTAATATGAAATTATAGTTTATAAACGATGATGAGTCTGGTTACATATGTATATGTATGTGTGTGTGTGTGCCAATGAACGGTCAAAGCCGTCTTTGATTTACCAATTTCTTTTTTGCTTCTTATTCGTCTTCTTTTTATTCTGAATGTGCGGAGGCTCTTTTAAATTGTAGCTCTACCGCATTGCAAAGGTAAGGAACAACGCTATTGTTCATTTCAATTTATAATAACGTACTTTGCATGTTGAATTCACGCTTAACGAAACAGGTTCAATACTGGCTTATTCAATTTAGTTATTAAATAATTTTGTAGTTTCTTTTTTAGACATTCAAAAGGTAATTTGTACGGAGTAATGGGCTTTGTTCTACATATGTGTTATGAATCTTCCAAATCATTGTAAATGATTTTTATATTAACACTTTCAGTGGCGAGCCGATTTTCGTAAAAGGAAGACCCACTATGATGTGTATCCAAATGTATACACATGGCAGTCAAAGTGTTAAGAATAATAGAATATTTAATAAGAATAAAATGGATTCTTTATAGAAAATTATTGTAATTAATGCAACCGTCCAACAAGAAATTATTACGTACATAATATAAGCGACATTACTTCCATCAAACATTATTTCCATTTAATTTCCTATCCAAAAAAATCTCTCTTCTCCATTTGTAAGCATGCGCTCAATTAATGTTCGTACAATTTCATGGTAGGCTATTTTCTAAAGTCTTCTTTAGTTCCGCCTTTAATTTGCATTCCGCAAATCTCATTAGAAATCACAGACACACGTACGCAGGCACACAGTAGCCTAACAGGATGACGCTAGAAAATTACAGGGTGTACGCCCATGAAATCGTCTTCACACGAAACTCATAACAAAATGATTGAAGAACAATCGCACCGCTGTACAGAGTACAATACACCGGGTGATGTTCGTTTCTTTGATACAAACATAATTAATATCTAATTAATTCCTGAGCGAGCGTCATGTTCGTCCAACTGCTCGCATGTGCTGTTATGGTTCAGTCTTTCCACGGCCATGTGTGACTTGTCTGGTTGACTGTGCTCATTGAAGCATAGCTCATTACATACGTATTAGGTGTTATAACGGACATAGGCCTGTGTACCTGCTTATGTGATTTGTATGCAAAATGACAGGCTAAAATCTGAACGTGTTCCCAGCACTCAAAGCACACAATCACACCTATCAACAACAACAACAACAACATGTGGAAGATTTCATAAAGAATGTTTCTAGGAAAATAATAAATCAATAGTTATCTATTATCTTGATGCTTAAAGTATACACAAGAATTACAAGATTCTACAAGAATATAATTAGAAAACCATGTATGCAATACATTGTAAAATTCTATGAAAATATGACTTTAAAACTCTTAAAATTCAATTACAATTTTATAATTTTTATATACGAATATGATGCTTGTCATACAAAGTACTGATTTGTGCAAACATAAACCGAACTTACTAAATAATTGCAAGAAAATCTGATTTCAAAAGGTTGTAGAGCAGGTAGTCATATAGCTTTTCAATTAGAATGTTATACCATTTTCTATTTTAATTATTCTAAGGATTATAAAACAGAACCTGGCTAAATAAAAATTCCTGCATATGTTTCTAAAACATACACGTATTAGGCGGTACCCTAACGGCTTCCAGTGTTTGTATGTAAAGTGACCTGAAACTGAACGTATTTCAGCCGAACGTATGTTATAAACACGCCAAAGATTGAAGTTTTCGATAAAAACTGGCAAGCAAAGAAACACGGAAAATAGTGTGTGAACAGTGTGTGACATGCGCCATAAGATAGCAAGCGAGCAGAATGTGAAGTATAATAGAGACATTCATTGCTGCAGCGAGAGATATTTATTCCTCAACTGTGCTCAGGCTCCACACTACTGTTTCACATAAAATCTAACATTTTTACACTGTTTTGTGGGAACCAATTTATTTTATAACCATACTCAGTGTATAATATTCATAATATATAAAGTGTAATTAGAAAATATATAATGATTTGATTACCTTATATGGATCCTATGAATAGTTGTAAACTTTACATTTTGCATAGAAAATAATAAATTTTATATTTAATTGTATAATCAAAAGGGCTTCAGTATTAACCTGCAATGTTTTGCCTACATTTGCGAAATTAAAGATTCTGGCCATTAAATTATTAACGAAAATTTTGCATGGACCAAAAATAGATTTAAAGTATAACCTCAAATTTAGGTTTGGTTTCCAAAGCAAGTACCGTTTACATCACTACTTTTAAAACTATTTGACAGTTCTCTGCTAATTTGTATTATAGTGTATATCATTTCAAAGTTTTCCCATAAAATAATAAACAAGCAATATAAATAAATGTGTTGTACATCAAATGACCTATGTAAGAATGTGCTGTGAGCATGTGTTGTAAAGCTATAAGTCTGTATAATGCCAAACACTAATTTACCGAAGATTTACTGACGTTCCTAAAAAGATTGTCATTCACTAAAATAAAGTTATAGGAACAAGGAGAAGAATAAGACCTTCACGAACAAGAAGAAGAATAATAGGAGATAAAGCAGCAGGAGGAGAAGAATAAGAGGAGATAAAGCAGCATACGCGGACCATTCACACGAGCTTTGAGTTACGATTATGGGCCCGCGTGTAATTTACAGGTGATAATTTAATTTTTTTATTTACAGCAGCTGCAATAACAATTCAGCTTACGGTACTCACGTTTTCTAAAATGAATTTTTTTCGGTATTTTATACACCTAATTACTTTATATAAAGCCAAGTATAAGACCGCCGCTTTTTTGCCTACAAATGAGCAATTTTACGATGACTTTAATTTGTATTTTATAATACGTCTTTTATGTTTACATTTATAAAATACGTGTTTAATTAAAGAAGCGGTAACGTTACCAAATATAACCTCTAGTAAAATATGATAATTCATTAAGCATTTCTCTCAGTGGATATCTTAAAATAATATAAACTTTATTAAGCTACTTGTTTGAAGAAATGTCATTAATTATATGAACTGATATGACTTTGCTGTTCATTAGCGTGAATGCAATGAATTTGCAATTAGAATTTAACAATAATTTCAATCTTCTATAATAATTAAAAACAATAAATTTTCAGGATGGATTAAGGATACAAATGTGTGTATTGGGGAAATTTAGACACATGATTTCGTTTTACAATTATATAATGTAAGAAGAAGAAGAGGGCATATAACAGTTACTTAGGTACACACTCCTTGCAGGAAATATTACTGTAAGTTTAACTGTTGATCATATATAAATGATTTGTTAATTAAACGGTTACATTATATATACATATATCGTTTGTCTTTACTGATGATCTTCGGATGGATCATTGATAGATTATTTGTTTATACAGCGCACTGTTATTTCTGTTATTGAATAATGTAAGGTTAGGTTCTCCAACTGTCATGCGCGTTTAAGCGTTTACAATCAATCTCTGTTTTGTTCTCACACACACACACACACACACACAGAGAGGTCTCCGTGAGTGGTGTGTCATGTGATTTTTCTATTGTTAAACGTTACAACAATGTAGCATCACTGTGTGCAATGACATGTTCGTACGTGTGTATGCAACAAGGAAGAGAACTGTTGCCAATATAGATTTTTCATGTTTATCAACAAAATGCACCGTTATCTGACGGACATATGGCACTGGCTTAATGGATATGAAATAGAATCATGTCGTGACTGAGCATCTTACAATTAAATTCATACATTTGTCCATAGCGAGCATTGCAAATGACCACGTCATACGTGCAATATGGCACTGATGTAATAGGCAAATGCTTGAAACTAGCCAAAAGTTATGCAGTACAACACTTTGTAGTTCCGATAGGAAACGGGTTATTTTCTTTCTTTATTCCATATTGTGAAACTATTTCCGTTCATTCAACAGACAACATTCTAGAATGAATGTAGTATTTTATATGTTTATATAGATACAGATCTGTCGCGCGCACACACACACACACACAGAACATTATAAAGAACAAACACATTCGAAACATGTCGCTCTTCCCGAAACACTTAAAACAAATGGCCATAGTATTATCAGCGCGTAATTAATGAGAAATAATTTCTCGTTTTTATACAACTTATCTAGTTCATTAAATTTAATTAGTTGAAGATATTGGAAGCAAACGACAAACGATAAATCAACTTGCAGCCGCGACATTTAAGGCAAAACGTCTGGAATTCTAGAAAATATGTAAAAACTTATCGAGATATCGAAGGATTCTATATCTCATGTAATTATTAAAATTATTTATATTGCTAATAAATAGTCAAGGTAAATGTTTCATAGAAAATCGATGATGAGAATGTTTATACTGAAATACATGTATTATTTAATATTATTCTATGTGCGTATGTGTGGTGTGCTCTACAAAACATATATGAAGTGTATGACTTATTTATCAGTCATCATTACATTTATAGCAATCATTTCTCTAGTCTAGTTCCGATGTACATAAGGCCATATTATAACCTGTTTTAATGACAGATTTTATCCTTAATAGCACATTTTGATCTATTTTAATTCAATAACAATAAAATCCTTAAATAAATTTACCTAATTTTAATTGTAGTACAATTTCAGTAAACAAGAAAAGAATTTTATATATTTTCTTGTTATTATCTGATGGCACATTTGAATTTACAAGGATATTTATGATATACAGAATACTCAGAGATATATGAAGAGAAAGCTAATTTGTAACCATTTCGACGCCATTTTAAGTCTAACAAGCACATTAAACATGCGCATTACTTTACCGCAAATTGCTATGTTGGTTGATTAAAATTCCCTATTAACAACAAGTGGCTTCATATAATATTTCTGTGTTAAACACGAGAATAACACAGACATAACAATGACAGCTGGAAGAAGATAAATGTATAAGTAAGGTTAGGAAATTGCATATGTTTGAAACTTTATCTGTCAATTACTAACAACAATTCAATATGTTTTGTTATTTCTTTGTATTTAAAAGCTGGGTGGTCAGAAGTATGCATACTATATCCGCATACATAAAATGCTTCTGGTAAAAAATCTACTATCATTTCCTTAATTACTTCATTAATACCGGACCAGATGGATAATGTAAATAGCACTAATCATACAGAGTTTGTCTATAATCAAATAAAGAATAATTGTACAATATACAATATGGCCAGTGTATACAATT
Source organism: Calosoma granatense (assembly GCA_022063505.1). Lineage (NCBI taxonomy): Eukaryota > Metazoa > Arthropoda > Insecta > Coleoptera > Carabidae > Calosoma > Calosoma granatense. The sequence continues at coordinate 1,869,639 of JAGJTL010000057.1, forward strand.
AAAGTTTTACCACTATTTCTAATAACATAATTAGTACACACACACACACACACTGCGTAATTCGGATTACAGAAATTTGTATGCACATATGTCTATAATCAATAAGATACACTAAAAAAAAAACTTCATGCTCACCGTTAAATTAGAATTTCAATTTATGTTTAATAATTTCGGTACATGTGTAATATTCTCGACACACAAATTATTCCCGTACCCTATAATTCAATTAATCGTGCTTAGTTCTGTGTGTTCACGCTTCGGGCAATAATAAATCTACATGTTTAATTCTCTTCTTCTTCATCTTCTGTATGCGCGAGTATGCATTTAATTTTTATTCAGGTGGCAATGCTGAAACAAAATTACCAACATTACAGCGAGAAAATTCGTGACCAGTTACCAGACTGATGTACAAATAAAATATCTAACTATTATTAGTGATGATTTAATTTATTACATTCTAAATTATTATAATTTACTTGTACCTGTACGTATACTTGTCTGTTGTGTAGTCTGTGTCTGTGCCGGTGTCTGTGTGTGTGTGTGATGGTTTGCAGTGGTAATTTTTTAACGAGATTCTGTGAAAGTATTCGTTCTATAAATGTGTTGAGTAAAATCTAGCACGTCATGATACAGAATTATCATTACAGAGTTTACATGTACCGTTAAGCAATTAATCACAGATAGTAATTTTGATAAATATGAGCAATTACTCTCGATGCTTGTTCTGAATCTTACTCAGTCGACCAAATACTTGTACACACAAGTGTATATATAAACGTGCATATGTATGTATGTATGTACAGGAGCTAAGAAATGAACAGAGGAGAAAATGGTGCAAATCTACACAGGCATGGCATGCCAATTGACTTATGGTTTAAACAGTTTCTTTCATACGTATATATCTTATCTATAACGTCACTATGTATGCATGTATGTATGTGTTTACATATATTATTCTATACACATGCATGTGTGTGTGTATGTAACCATGCATCTATGCATGTGTGTTGTTGCATTAACACCTGTCTATTTATTTCCTTATATACCTGTACGAATCCATGAAAACATAAAGATACAGAAGTCATTGCTAGTAGACATTATCTTGTTTCGTTGCAGAGCTGTGACTAAAATGCTACGTATTGAACTACTGTATAAGGTATACATATAAATTTTATTATTTCACACTATTTTCAACTATATATAATCAATTTTTAAACTTATATAATGATTTTTTTCTTCAACAACTATAAACTTGGTTGACATCTGTATGTAATTCTGTTTAGAATAGGTTAAGATTCTAATAAGAATAAAATATAACCAAAAGTTTCTAACCTAGAAAGTATGTAATGTGACATTACGCTGCAACAAAGTATTAATTAATCAATTAATTAATTAATGTAATTACATTTTAAATACATCAATACTACTAGCAATTCATACTGATTAATTAATAGTACAAAACAATGAATGTCCGTTACAAAAGGAAGAAGAATAAGAAGTCATTACTAACGAAGAAAAAACAATAACTGTATGCGCATAATAATTAAGAAGAAATTGTATTACCTCTTGTATATGTTGCCAGTACACACGCACTATTGGACTGATCTCTGGATTTTCAAACGGCTTTCTTCGACAAGACTTAACAAGTCAAGAATACCACAACCCCAGTCAAATAACATGGCGTTATTCCGCTATGTAATATGTATTGTGTGGATGAGACAGCGATGCGATGCATTGCCGGTTAATAATAAGCATATTATAATAAAATAAATACATACATATTCATAATATCAGTACACAACGATCTAATCACGTGAACATCTACCAGTTAATTGTAGCATCTGTCATTTTCATTAACCGCTGTCCGCCAAGCAATGGTCCGCCCTTCATGGCACGTGTCATAAGGGCTGAAGTGGCACGCGTCACTCCCCACCACCACCACCACCACCTCGTACGTACACGAGAGACACGTGCGCGCGACATAAGGTATTTATGTTAAAGAATGCCGAAAAGTGAACTGATCACTTGCAGATGGTACGAACAGAGATGTACTTGAAATAATTTCAATTCTATTAGATTTGACCCATA
>JAGJTL010000057.1:1892759-1917111 GCA_022063505.1 Calosoma granatense
TATTATTACAAATACACTCTGCTTTTATTAAACTTTTCAATTTTGTTTTTATAATTAATAATAATTAATTTTAATTTCGTTGTTAGTTTAAAGAAAATATTTCAATTTTATTTTCTTCATTATGCAATCGTATCAAAAACTGAACCATAAGTTTTCATTTTTTAATTTAGAAATTAATTTACCCGTTTTCGAAAAATAAATGTAGTCGAAATTTATAAATACAATATGTGGTAAACAATATAAAACATTTTTCTATTATTTTCGGATATGAACTACTACAAAGTAAACAAAAAAACAATTTTGTAAATTATAACAATTATACTTCTATTGCTCAAAAATTTTGACACAATTAAAGATTTATTTGGCTGACATGATTTATATGAAAACAATATCTTTATTTTTCACTAATTTTGAATATTTTACTATAGTTTTTCCGCATGCATTGTTTAAATTTACAAATAGCTAAATAATTAACATTCTCAATCCAAAATTAAATATTACAGCAATTAATGTTGACAAGTCATTCATTGGTATTAGAGTATTACACCAAATTTGTAATCAAGGACAAAACCATATAAGAACGATCTAGAAACTCATTGACGCTGTAAACAAATTAATTAATGGAAAAATTCAAACAACTTAAATATTCATATATTCTTGCCGTATTAGCAGCTCATAATTATCTTTAATCAGTTGTAATTAGAAGCATGGCATTTTGTAGTTGAGCATCACGAACTAGTGATTTTATGGCAGTTGTTTATGTTAATATTATCATCTATGGTATTAGAACAAATTTAAATGAATAATATCAAATATTTTTTATTAGGTACTCTGGGAATTATAACTTGTGGCATGCACTATGGTTGGGCATCCCCGTCCCTCCCGCAACTTTTAGCCGAAAACTCACCGATCCAAATAACAAATGACGAAGGATCCTGGTTAGCCGTAATTCCACTGTTATTTGCAGTGATTGGCGCAATGTTTGCATCGAAAATTCTAGACATTATCGGGAGAAAAGCAACTATACTCCTACTTGCTCCACCGTATTTCATATCGTGGATAATGATTGGTCTGGCACAGTCTACAACATTCTTGTACATCTCTCGAGGACTGGCCGGCTTTGCAGATGGCGTTACTTTCACTGCTATTCCCATGTACATTGGTGAAATAGCAGACCGCGAGATCAGAGGGATGTTAGGCACCAGCATGTCAGTTACGCTCATTACTGGCGTCTTATTGATCAATGTCATTGGAACATATTTTACCGTATTTGAGACGGCTCTCGTTGTTTCATCCTTGCCACTTCTGATGTTTGTCACGTTTATCTGGATGCCTGAATCACCATACTACCTGATCATGCGCAACAGACTGGATGAAGCTAGTGCTTCTTTGAAGAAACTACGAGGCACAGAAGATATCGACCACGAAGTTAACTCCATTTCCAAGACCATTATTGAAGAAAAGTCTAGCAGTTTCTTGGATTTATTCAAAGTAAAAGCGAATAGAAAAGCTCTGTTCATTATGGTTGGCTTGAGGAGTGTCCAACAATTAAGCGGCATATCAGCGTTCACCTTGTATACTAAGATGATATTCCAACAAGCTGGCGACGCTTTGTCTGCTGACGTATCTACAATTCTCTACACCCTGATCCAACTTATTATATCAACATTCTCGTCCATACTTGTCGATACAACTGGCAGAAGACCACTACTGATCATATCAACTATTGGTTCAGGCTTCGCTTTAGTAGCCGAGGGACTGTACTTCTATTTGAAAGACCAAACTACTTTCGATGTTTCTGAATTGAGTTGGTTACCAGTCGCCGCTCTGATAGGATATATCATAATTTACAGTTTAGGCTTAGGGACAATCCCAGTACTGATGTTGGGAGAAGTGTTCGCAACAAATATCAAAGCGCATGCGCTATGTTTCATGGATATATATTTCTCACTGTTAGCAGCGATGGTTTCGAAATTCTACCAGATTATGATGGACGGTTATGGTATCTTTGTACCGTTCTGGGTATTTACCGGATGTTGCATTGTTGGCTTGGCGTTCATCTATTTCTGTATACCGGAAACTAAAGGGAAATCTTTGGAAGAAATTCAGATGTATTTGAAAGGAGAGAGAGGTGATACTGATGACTCTGTTTAGAGCCAGAATTTTTGTAGGTCTAAACAGAATTTAGCTTATATTCTTAAGACTGAAGGAATTCTACTTAAAATCTAATTCTGTTCAAGTAAATATTGAATTCAAAGAAAACACTTTTGATGCTTTAGAAGAAAAATGTACCATCAAATAGAATGGAAAGATACATATTTCTTTAAGCAATACATTAAATATTGAACAGAAAATATAACAATCTTATACGTAACAAAAAGTACTGATGTTTTCCAGATGGAAGAACTGAATAATTAACTTAATCATTGTATGACAGTTTAGAAGAAGACAGAAATATCTAGACACCTTGTTAGAAATATTTGTTTCCCTGCTTATAATCCTCCATTATTGAATGAAACGCTTTTAATATAAAACTAGATAGAATCTTTGCCAACTTCAATTACAAAATAAATTAACTTAGTATGTACTTGTACTATGTTACATAATTAGAAATTTTGAAATATGACGATGTATTTTTACTATGTATACTCAATACATAATAAATGACTGATTTTAGCGACAAGATATATGTATGTATGTATGTATTATTTATTTCCTATTACACATATCATATTTACCTAAAAACTACTTAGTTTTAGTAATAAAATCAAAGACATACCTTGTAGTTTATAAAAGTCCTTTTCAATAAAATGAAGACTAGGAAACTGCATACGAAACAAACAATTCACAAAAATTATTCAAATAAATAATGTCCACAGTTTACTATAAAAGCACATATTTATGAACAACGCAAAACAAAGTTTCAATATCACAAGTATGTTTTTGTACGGTCAAATACGAACTGGTTCAAATTTGTCTATATAAATTGATAGTTACACAAACGGATTATGCATTATATTATTTCTTTCGTTGCTTCAAGAGATTAATGTATTTTAAATAGATTGCATAATTGTATAATAATATGTAGTTAATTTTGTTGTCCATATATTTGTAATGTTACGAAATAATTACAATAGATATGAAAAATGTCAATGAAATATAATTAGGCTTATTGTATAATATAGTATTTGCATGATTGATTTTAATGTACAATCTAATAAATTTTGATAAAAATTATATACTTGTATTGATGTAGATCCTTTTCCCCTAATTTTCCAAAAATTATCTCTGCTCCGATGTTAAAAAAGTTGCCTATATTGAAAATTCCGCGGTTTAGGTTGGTTTAGGTGTATTGACATTACATGTGACTCCAGAGTAACTTAACTTATATTTTATACTTATATTAAGTATTTCTAGTATTAAACAAATAGTGTTACTATATTTAATTAAGTAAGATGCTTGCTTATCGCATATTAAACAGGTAAAAGCGTAGTTTATAAATAATACTCATTTAACCTCAAAATATAGATTGGTTATAAAACAATAAATACATATATCTTTAATTTACATTAATTTTTAGGCATGTACAAAACAAAGTTATTAATTCCTCTGTATACAAATGTTTGAGTCAAGCATATTGCAATAGTTCCGACAGTGACAATGAAAAAGGTAAAAAGAAACAAGCTAAAAAGGACGGTAAAGCGAAGAGCGATGAGGCTTTAAAGAAATTAAACGTATTATTGAAGCAAATGATTGATGTAAGTAATATTTTTTTGAAACGTTATATCAGAATTAGAATGTTCATGTATTTAGGATGATACTCCGGCACCAAGTAAACAGAAATTAAACCTGGCTAGACCAAAATCAAAGAATGAGAAAATGGAAGTAGGAACTGTGTCTTCTACAAGTGAACCAGTTGGTTAGTAATACTTAGATTTATTGTTAAATGTGAACTATATATTCTTATGCATTCTGGTAGAAAAACAAATCATTAACGCTGCCAAAGATGTAGCTGAATCATTGGGTGGAAATGTTAAACAAACAGAATCTGAGTTGTTATCTAAATTGTTAAATCCTACTGCTAAAAAGAATGAAGAGGAAGCGAAAACTCAGTCATTGAATTTGAGGTACACAAATTAATAGTGAATATATTATTTTATAATTTAATTAATAAAAGTAGTAAAATCAGTTATCTACTGCTACAGAAAATAGTATATAACCACAAAATTTGACATAACTTATTTAAGTTGTAAAACAGAACTATATGTTTTTACTATTGCAAACAGTGATATTATTTCTGGAATGAAAATCGACCGTACAGTAAAGCCAGCTGTTAGCAATGAAGCTTCTCGTGCTCATCAAGTTCGACAACTGTTAGATCGAGCTGCAGGCAAAAGTTCTAGAACCGATGACGACAAACGTTCAGTCAGTAGACAAATGATTAGAAGACCTCCAGTTATACCCAGAACGTACGCATATGCTTATTAAATATTACTATCGAAATACATATTTATTTCATTCTGGTTTTCAGTGGAGATATTAAAAGAGAAAATTTATTCGCTGGTCAATGTTTAGGCATATTCAAACCTTCTGAACAGACAGAAGTAAAAACGGAAGAACAAATAACGTTAAAAACATGGAACGCACTGCATGAACGTGAATTACGGATGGCTGTTACTCATCCCCCAGAGAATTATTTCCAAGAAATGATTCTTTGGACACAACAGGGCAAAGTGTGGAAATTCCCGATTGATAATGAACAAGGTAATATTTTATTTTGAGAACTGTGCATTCTGACGAAAAATATTATCTGTAGAATACTAGAAGTATATAATCTAGAAATAGATGAATTATTATTTTTAACCTAACATATTCTTGACTGTAATATTAGAAGCAAAAGAAGAATATATACAGGATGTTTCAGAAGGAAAGAGCGTCATTTTAGGAGATGATAATATCGATGATTTTACTTAGAATCATCGATACTATCACTATTTAAAATGGCGTCCTTTTCTCCTGAAACACCCTGTATAATAATTGTGACATAAATATCTAGATTATAATTTATGTACTGATAATTTTCTTTTCTTTTTCTAGGCATGGAAGAAGAACAGAATGTATATTTTGCGGAGCACATTTTCCTAGACAAACATTTAGAACCATGGTGCCCACCGAAAGGCCCCATTCGTCATTTTATGGAACTAGTATGTGTGGGTCTCTCGAAAAACCCATATCTAACCGTACAAGCAAAACAAGATCACATCAACTGGTTCAAAGATTACTTTATGTCAAAGAAACAATTGTTGGAAGAAATAGGAGCTATGCCTACTGCAACCAGTACGCAGAAAAAAATAGAAGCTAATTAAATTGATTATTTGTATTATAATTTTGTTGAATAAATGTGTTTAACCAGCAATATTTATATTAAAGGGTATAAATTTTATCACCTTCTTAATATTAAGCGCAACAACGCGTATATGTAACTTTATTTAAAAAAACCACAGTAGATTCGCGTTAATATTAATAATAAGATGCACGTATACAATATACAAATATAACCTATAAAATAAAATGCTTACTTACCCCGTATTTTTCTATCCGGGATAATTGGGTTTTTATATATGACACTGATAATATTCTTCTTATTATTTATTTACTATATTTTCTTCTTTCACTAATTTCTCACTCGTTAAAATATTTACAATACCTTGGTAACCTTTGTACACATCAAACTTAGCGTCCAACATTTTTCTAGTTTCTAATATTTTCTGTACTTCCGGCTGTTGTAGTGCTATGCTAACGGCTCTGTCATAGTCCATTATTTCTAGTTCTTTGCGTGGAATTTTAACAATAGTATTTTCATGTCCATTAGTCTAAAAAAATAATCGGTATAAAATATATTAACCAATCAACAGCGTTCTAAATGATATAAGATGTTTTCTCTTCTTTTGTTCCACGTTCAAACACTAGATTTTCAATCATACCCACTCCTTTTCTATATTATTTTGTTTAAACTAACCTGACAAAGCAAGTCTAACCTATAATCCAAGTCTACTTCAGGCCAGGACTGTTCCAAAACACTTTTCTCCCAATTATAATCAAAGTTGCTGTTGTTTATTCTATTCGGCGCGGATTGAAAGCCGCTCCACAATTCTGACGCAAAATGCGGAGCCATCGGTGCTAAGAGAATAATTTGCGCTGCTAAAGCTCTTTCAAACTGAAGACTTCTAGCAATAACAGCTGGTGGCACCCGCTACAAAATATTTCTTCAGCAACATTCTTAACAAAAGTCTATATATAGTTTTACTTACACGTAAACTATTTGTAAGTCCTTGCATTTTCGATACAGCAACACTCATCTGTTGTGAAGTATAATAATTAAACGTTGCACCTTTTATATAAAAATTCCTAGAATCAAACAGTTTCTCTTCGTGTAATTTAAACTCCTGTTCTGAACATGCTGGTGGTGGCTGTTTGCGTAATTTAATAAAATTTCCTACTGTAAGCCATAACCGATGTTGCCAGTTTAGAATACCAGGGAATGCTGTAATTAATTTAATTAAATTACAATATAATTAATGATAATACCGATGATTAAACATACTGGCTGTTGACCAATTTCTATGTGAAGTAGGAGCAACATCTGCAAGTACAAGTAACCGAGTTGTATCCGTTCCATATTGTTCAAACATTTCTTCAGGATCAACTCCATTCAACTTGGATTTACTCATTTTTTCCCAAGTGACAACGACTGGTTTACCGCTTTCTTTATCTATAGCTTTATTTTTCTTGCTATCTGTATTTTGTTATAAAAAAAACCCATATATTTATCATTAATGCTATGTTTTAGAAAGGAGATGGTTTGAAATTGTTTACCGATTATATTAACTTGAGATTTGGGCAGATATTTGCCAGTTCCTTTGATCCTATAGCTCTGTCCCATTATCATGCCCTGCACAAGTAATCTATTGAACGGTTCCCTCTGAGGCACTAGGCCTAATGAGTATAAAAAGTGACTTAAAAACCGAGCGTAGTATAAATGTAGAACAGCTAAAACAGAATACATATTATACTAGGTATTAATATCAACAACAATAAATGTATATATACGTCTCTAAGTACATGTTATAGTATTTAAAATTATTGCCCGAATTTATAATCTAAATGAACAATTACAAATACAACAAACTTCATTGATAGAGCATTTAATGAAATAACTGTATACAGTAATTACTAACCATGTTCTTTGCCACCTATATACAAATCCACAGGCATCAACTTATTCGCTTGCTCCTTACTAAACGGTTCACTTTGATTCTTCGGATCAATATATCTCAAATAATACCAAGCAGAATCAACAAACGTATCCATCGTGTCAGTTTCCCGTTTCGCTGGTCCACCACATTTTGGACACTGTGTGTTAATCCACTCGTCAGACTGTGCTAAAGCACCTTTCTTTGACAGCCCAGATACTGTCGGTAACATTACAGGTAACTGTACTTGCGGTACCGGCTGTGCGCCGCAAGAATCACAATGTACAATTGGGATTGGTGTACCCCAATACCGTTGCCTTGAAATCAACCAATCCTGAAGCTTTGCGCTCGTCCAATACCCGCCTACAGCCAATGAGCGTGCTTTATTACAAATGTCATTCTGTAGCCTTGTGATTTCTTCAAGTTCTAACGTGTTAGTTTGTTGAGAAATTTCTAACCCCACATATTGTGCAAAATTTCTATCTGCCTCAAATCCATCTGGTATACCAAGGTATGTATCACAAAACAGTTCATACTCGATATCGTCACTAACAAATACAGGTATTTGCTCTGCCGTCAAAGGATTTTCAGCCTTAATCATTAGTCGTTTAATACCGTTTACCGTTTCGTATTCATATCCGCCTAATTTGCTACTAGATTTAACTGTTACAAATTTCGCGTTGGGCATTAATTCTGGTTTAGAAGTCCATAGAGTTAAAATATCTGTGGACGGTGATTCTTGTCCAACGATTTTAAAATCAAATGACACACCATTGCATTCACCGATCCAGTGTTTTTGTAATTTGATAATATCTCTCCAATCTTGTAATTGAGGATCGTCTAAATGGTCTAACAAGTCTTTGGCGTATTTTGTAGTTCGGATGAACCATTGTTTAAGTAACTTTTTCTCTACTTTTGCTCCTGACCGCCAGGAACATCCATTTTCGTCAACTTGCTCATGAGCTAAGACAGTCTGATCTATGGGGTCCCAATTTACCAATGCCTAAATTAAAAATAACATTAACATATATTATTATTTGTTAACAATTCACAAGAAGAGCTCTTACTTCTTTCTGGTATGCAAGACCAGATTCAAACATTTTTAGAAACAAATATTGAGTCCATTTATAATAATCAGGATCACAGGTGGCTATTTCTCGTGACCAATCAAAACTGCAACCTAATCGGTCAAGCTGTTGTTTCATTTGAGAAATATTTTGGTCTGTCCAGTCTTTAGGTGCCACATTACGTTCGATTGCAGCATTTTCTGCCGGTAACCCGAAAGCATCCCATCCAATTGGTTGTAAAACCTATTGGAATAAATATATGAAAACAAGTACAAACATATCTTAACATTTGTGTAAATTGTCATTACATTTTTACCGTTCATTCGATGGTAACGTGCTGCAGTATCGCTTATTGTGTACACCCTAACATGACCCATATGCAGTTTCCCGGATGGATAAGGAAACATAGACAGTACATAGAATTTCTCACGTGTCTTATCATTTTCATCAAATCTGGGTGACCAAATTTTATCTTTCCAATATTTTTCTATCTGATGTTTATGAGCAGATGACAATTCTTCGTCCTATAAAAAGTACTGTCAGATTTCTCCAGAACTCCAGAAGATATATTGTTTACATACCCATGCTGAAATACCGGACACAAACCGAAATTGAAAACAAAATGAAAGTTTTTTATTTAAACATTTGCGAGTTAAATTTACCGCATACATTTTTCTAGACAAGTGAGGTTAAACACAACAAATGCAATGTGCTAACCTGTAAAATAAACGACTATATCAACGAGTACCTTGGTGTATATTTCCATGTCATAAAACAAATAATGGTAAATATTGAATTACTTTTTATTTTTATGGCTTAATTATCTTACTACTTTCATTTTAGAAAGAAATAACTGTTTAATGCAACAATAAAATCCAGGTTATTATCAATATAAAAATAATGTTTGCACACAAGATTTTTAGCAGATTTCAAGCCTCGAAGGCAATAATTATTTACGCGGAAAATATAATTCTGCCGAAAAGATATATGCAACAGTTTTGTGCAATTCCGCGTAGTCCAACAATTAGAAATATTTTTATTACGCCACAGAGAAATATTTCGTTTCAAAGCTTGCGGAAACCAAATATTGAGAAACTAAAAGTGAGCGATAATATTCCGAAACAGTATGAATTAGTATACAGATGTACGATGAGTTCGTATTTATATGCAGCTCAGATATCAGCAACAATAGGTGCACTATTCGTTATCATCGTAGCAATACTTAATTATGATTCAGGGAACAAATTTGAAATAAACCTGAGTGGAATAGATCTGCATAATATTATGCAATCAGAGTATCAATTAACTTTATTTTCGGCTGGCTTTGTACTGATAAATATCGCAGTAATGATACTTGTCAGTAAGATTCCTGTTAGAATCTATTTCAATGCTGAAACGAAGAAATATTTAGGAGTTGTGCATGGGAAAATTCCGAAAACAAAGAATATACTAGAATTTAATGCCGGTGATGTGAAACATACACCAAAGAATGGAGTGTTACCGTGGAATGAATATTACTACAAACTAAAGAATGGAAAAACAATCATAATGTTGGATCATTATTTCAGGAAACCGGATGATATGAATATTATGTTGGGGTACACGAAATTGTAGATATTTCATTGTAGACGTTTATATTTAACATGTAGCAAAAATATAATAAAACAATACCACAAAACACTATGTATGTCATTTTTACTATGAATGAAATACCTATTCCGATATTACAAGCGGTTCTCAAGTTATCTTTTGACTTTATTGTTAACTTTTTATTTGTGTTTTATGTATTTTCTAATAATACAAACCTATTTAATGGGCTATCGTCACCATATATGTACCAATGTAATGTTTTTATACTGCACATGAAACTGTGTATGCTTAGAACATAAAATCATAATTACATTCACTAAATTATAACAACAGACAAGTATGTAAGTTCATATTATTCAACATGACATTACTATTGTTTCTCAATTAAAAGTGTTGCAGTCTACATTATTATCGAGACAATGTATTCTGAAATATCTTAAATTATTTACAAATAAATAAGTTAACAACAGAAGTATAGACAAAATGAAGTTTCAGTATAATTTTACACGATAGATAACCATTGAATAGAATTTATATGAGCAACAAACCTACACAATCCTGATAAAACACGAATTTATTCTCCCAAAGGCACACAATGTAATCCATCCATATAACATTTAACGAAAGTCTGTACTGTTTCTAAACATACCGACTAGAAGGCAGCACCTACGCAAGATCCGAAATATAGAAAACCATATTGTACTAGTTAGGAATCATCGGGACATGACAGTACATATTACACTATCAGTTAAATCGTAAAACTTGAAGCTTTTTCGGGGGAATAAGGAAGCACATGTTACAGATTTTTCTTACTCTGAAAGAAATAAGGTTATGTAGTACTTCTTCTTCTTCTTCTTTTTATATGTCATCAATTCCATACGCAAACAAAAACACCTAATACCTAACATACACGATATGTTTGAAAGATATGTCCTATAGAAATTTGTCATTATTTCTCTTTTGTTACTTACAAAATAAATGCTGTTAAAAGAGCTTACAATTATGTTTTATGGCCTAAAATAAATAATTGAAATAGTTTATTGCACTAGAGTCTAAGGCAATCCCAGTTATGAACTGTGGGAAAATTCGGGGTTTATTTATTTGTTTAAAATTTCATTGAAACTAATGTAACGAAGAAAAGTCATTATTGTCACCAGCAGAACGTCGTTGCGAGAGAGCGTTGTTACGAATTTCATTTGTACAGTTCTGTAAATAAAAATTCCAACATATTATACTCGTAAAACTCTTAACATTATAATTTCTCTCTAGTTACGATTATGTTAGTAGCATTTTTACTTTAAGGTTGTCATAATGAAGCATTAGTTCATACATATTCCCACAAGATGGCACTGCTCATGTCATGCATAATAGGCTCGTCTAAATGTCTGAAATACATGCAAAGGATATACTTTTATAATATTCAGCAAATAATAATGTAATTTAGCATTATTTACAAAATAAACCATAACGGGAGTTTTAGCTATAATATAATCAAATGATTAATACTTACTAATGGATTACGAATATTAATATGTATTAATAATGATGCTAGTTCTAAATCTTCTGAATACCCATTCTTAAGTGTAATACTGCGATATCCAGTCCTGAGACAAGTTACCTATAATAATTAAAAGCATTCTAGATATTTGTAAACAACAACACTATATTATATGTAATTGCAGCTAGTACGTACAGGGTAGGTAGCTTGTCCAATAAAGTTCGGTTCACCAAATGAGTCTTCATCTTGTACAACAAAACGTAACAAAGCAAATGCCGGATTGGCCACGTCAAATTCACATATTTCATTCCATACAGGATTGAATCCGTTGTCAGCTAAATGCCAAATATATTTATTTACAATCTCCTATATAAAACTATATAATAATGTCTCGAAGTATCGAATACTTACATACTGATTTTGTAGTTAACTTAGTACCAGCATCAAATTCAGCACCTAGAATTTCAACTTCAACAAATGGACTGGCCGTACCCCGTCCCGATTTATGCAAGTGCCTGGCAGCGATAATTCTAATGGAAATTGTCATCGTATCCACACCGACTAATGTATTCTTGTCATACGGGTCAAACTCATCGCGGAACATGAACTCCGGTCGCAACAGGTAACCACAACATCCGTTGTCCCTAAACTTGGCCTGATTTAATTGCATCGGTTTGTCGGGCGTCTGGTAATTGAGGGCGACCATTTGACTACCGGAGTTCCACATTGATATTGGATTGTAATTGGAAGAGTCTATTCTTTGGCCCTTGGGATATACTCTACTAAATTGTACCTGCATCAATTACATGCGTTAATACAGTGCTGCTCAAACACTATTTAATACGTGGCCCACAAATAAATATGTTTTAAAATTCTTAATGTCGAATTTTACAAATGCTACAAAGATTTAATTTCATACAAATATGGATGGTTAACTGTCCACTTACCATATGATACTTTAAAAAGAATTTGTTTTCTTGTTGGCAAATCAATTTTTCAGCCTTGGTTTCGGGAAAGGAAGACATTTCAAAGAAGACGAAACCTTGTCGTGCTCGTTCTATGTTAAACGCTACTGAACGACAATATACAATTAAATTTGACATTTCTTTCGCTATACGCCAGGCACGTTCCATTTCTTTATGTTGGCAATCGCGCATATTTGCATACTGGGCAGTTTCTTTAATACTCGACATCCATTCTAATGCCTGTAAGAATATATCATAGATACATAGTACGAAATTCTAGTAACTAAAGTGTATATGAAATACAATTTTATAATATTAATAATAAATATTTTAATAATATATAGAAATTAAAATCAATTTCGTACAATATATGCAAAATGGTTATTAATATTCGTTATCTACTGGGAAATCTGATTACTGTCATTATAGGAAAAAGTTACCTGATCTCTAGATGGTACAGCCACTTCAAATGGCGTACACATACTGGGATTTTGTATTTGCAAGATCCATTCTAAACCAGGACGTGGTGAATTCACAAGTTCTACTACAGCTCCCATAACATCTAAACTTCCCTTCTGTAAATTGCCTAGTAACATCGATTCTCCGGTCTAATATAAAAATAAACATATTAGTTTAAATAATATTTGATTATAAACAGTGCACGAAACCGGTTAACCATCATTATTATTTCAGATGAAAAGAAAACCGATTTCGAACACTGAATATAAACATTTGATTTGCAAACGAACATTTTCATCTGCATTTTCTTGTGGATCAATTTCGATAACATAGTTTGATGGGAACCAGTAGTGCTTTTTACCGCCATAATCGCCACGCCACCAACCAGCTGTCGATGTTTGTTTACTGACATTTGTAATGATGGCATGTTTGCAAAATGACAACTCATCGTCGTGTTTCGCTGTGTAGTCGTATACAGCTTTCACTGTAACCTGGTTTATAAATAATAAGTGTAAATAACTCTATACATTCTATCGCCAACATCAGAGAACTCTAGAAAACGCATGCAATTATAGGGAAGAAATGATGTTCAAATTTCAAAATCATGCTATACCCGGGCAACTGGGATATAATATGATGATGTATTTATAATTTATTTGTAATATGCTAAAATCTCTCGATTGTACAGAACGTTAGAACTCATTAGAAGTGTGTAATTGTGGGCATATCATTGTTATGTATGTATGTGTACTGCAACGAATATAAATAATGTTATGTAAATAAATTATCTACTTGTTCAGTATTATTTAAGATTTCACTTACTCTGGAGGTAAATGCAGTTGGATCCATATATCCAGGTGATCCATATACTGTTCCATCATCATTTTCCTGTCAAAATTAAATCATATTATTTTTTCTAAATTTAAGATAAAAAATATAACATATACGTACATAAATTTCTAAATAATAATATAGTTTGAAAATTAATAGACTGATATTAATAAAACATACAATTAGGAAATTTTTAACTGTATTTTAAAATAACGCCCGTCAATTTTAATTAACAAACATTAAATAAATAAAAAATCAAAGTTTGAACTAGAAACATTCTATAATCTAATCCTGTATTTATCTTTACTCAAATTTTAACTAACAAAATGTAATAAAAAACAAAAAACCTTAAAATTCTTTCTTAATGCATGCATAGAAATTTAAATTTCTGGAAAAGGTACACGACCGCTTAATATCTTTTATTATCCGTCTTTATTTTCTGAATACTTTTAACCATATCTTCCGTAGAACATTACTAATTAGAAAATAAATAATATTTCCTTGTTTCGTCTTCTTTTATTTGTAACGATTACATTTAATGAAAAAAAAATCTTATAAACTCCAATAAATCTTTAAAAAAGCAGAAGGGATGTGTGGAATAAAGTTTTGAGTACATGTTTCTCTTTCGTATATTATCATACATTCCCGGTATGATTAGTATCGATAATGTTTTTCTCTGGGTACAAAAAAAAAAACTTGTTTTAATCTACCCTTGTCCGATAAAGCGGTTGGGTACGGTCGGGGGGGAGGGCCGTGCGGGGGTTCGACATTCCATTTAGGATACATAAATTGAAGGTAACACAAGTCCAAAGCAACAGTTGTGAACACACCAGTTCTCACAAGTGTCTTATAATCGTGCGTGTTCGTACAATGGAAGGGTATACACATAAATGTACATTAGTAAGTACCTTATTCATTGTAACTATATTGTAAGTGTATTTTATATTAAATACAAAGTTCTTTTACTGAAGAAAATTTAAAAATATTATATTTGTTCCTTTTTACCGACATAATTTAGAAATGTTTTATGTAGTATTAAGCAGATTTAATAATAACTATGGTAATAATTACATCAGACTAAAATTATTTATTTTATTTGTAGATATTTCTCGTATTTGCGATATTATGGAACATCAATATTGCGTTACCAGTGGATTCTACTGAAAAAACACCAACTCCTGATACGCTGGTCAATACGAATAATCCAGATATTAACGAGCTGGTTCAGATTCAAGCAGAAACAATCAAAAAAATTCTATCCGCCTCCCGAGTTGCCGCTGAACAAGATAAAAACATGCGCAAGAACTGTGATGAAATTGAATCGAGTATTAAAGAAACTTTGAGCAAATCTAATGCAGAAGAGCAGCAGAAAAATGTTGACAATCAAGATAACCAAAATGTTCAAGTAGCTGAAACAACTGAATCTGAAATAACAATAAGAGAAAACGACCGTAGAGGCGATTTAGAACCAGAAAGTTCTGTGACTGAAGAAAATACTACAGAAGAAGTTGTATCTGAAAAATCAGCTTCACCAAACGGTCGTACCCTCTTTACTTATTACAAAACGGATAGAAAAGACGATGGGCCAGTTCACAATATCACCACATCTAAAGTAGAGACAACGGTAACAGAAGAAACACGTACATACACAGAAGGTCAGAATATTATTCTAATTCCATGTATGAAGAAAATAGCTACTGACGTACCACAGAATACAAACGAAGATCCAACACGTAGATTCGTTCAAAACACAAATACAAATACACAATCACAGAATCAAAATGTACACATACAAATAGCCACTGATAAACCAGTTTCAATTACAACTGACAAACCCGGACCTGTTCAAGCGTTAGTTCTAGAAAAAGTCTATTCACCTAGCGGACAATTCATGTACTACATGTACAGATTGCGCAATGTAGTTCCACAACAGGAGGAGGTTATAACTACAACAGCGCCAACAACGACAACTAGTGCAACTACAACTAAATCAACTACCACTACTACTACAAGTACAACGACTATTAAACCGATACCGGAACCGGTGTATACGGAACAAATGAAATTTGTTGTTCGCGTACCATTGACTGATGCAGAACCTATATCTAGATATCCATGGAAGTTTGACAAGTTTGCTTATTACCCTAAAGACCTGCAGCCTGTGTATATGAACGCACCCGTACCGTACTCTCCCACTTATCATATAATCCGAACCCTCGCTATACCGAACGCTGATGGACAGTATGTATTACAACATCCGCATAACCTAAGTCTCGAAAAGAAGAAGTAAAATATAATTGGCTATTATGAGAAGTAAGACTGATTTAAATATAGGACTATCGAAATATTTAACTTGAAATGAAAAAAATAATATGTTATTATGGGAACTAAGACTGATTTAACATATATGTTATTTTACTATATGTCATATGAATAATTAACAGCTAATCAAAATATGTAATATGTAATAAAAAAAATTAAATATAATTTTTATGACAAAAAAGGGCATAATATCTAAATATACCTTAACTCAATTTCAGGAAATAAGTTTCATAAAAATAAGTTCAAACAAACTATCAAAGATGATTATATCTCAATACAAAGAAAAATTAAGTTAAACGAACTACTTTTAATTGCAGTTTCAAAATTTAGTTTTTATGTAACTTTTCACACAGTTTTAAATACGTTGAAGTAATAATATATAATAAGTACAATACTTCCTTATACAGTGTATAAGAAAGTAAAAATAAATTATTTTAGACAAATAATGATTAAAATAACTTACCAATCCCATTCTTCTGACAATTTCTTCATTTACAGGATACCATAACTTGATTTTCTTATAAAGCGGATGATGTTCATAATACGAAATTAATTCCACTAAACTTTCAAAATGCACTGTCCCTATCGTATAGAGACGTCCTTCTAATTTAATTCGACAATGTTTAATTTTCTTGTCAGCCCTGTAAAATAAAAATAAATATGCATTTACTTTCAAACCATAAATATGGATTAGATTAGATCAAAATAAACTATATCACAGTGGAACGGTTTTACTGATTAACTAAATACTGAATTTTAGATAAAATATTTTCGTTATAAAATTTAAAAGATCAATTTCAATTGTTAATTAATTTTAGATTGAATAATACGCTTTGATTATTATCACTCTATTATTTTCTATTATTGTTTTAAAAGGTTTTAAGAAACTGCACTACTAGTTTACAGTGTGATAAATCAATCAAGATACTAACCTAAAAGATATCGCATACGAATTAGAATCTTTCTCGCTGGGCCGTACAAGAAAAGCTCCATCGGAAGGCACCCGTTTCAGCATTTCCTCTGCCTGGTGTCTGGATATATGTGGATGGTACCATTCTTTACCTTCATGCTTGTTTGGTTGCGGTACAGGTTCTTGCAATGTTATTAAAAACTCCCGACTTCGTAACGGATGGTTACGATAATGTGTTATCAGACTGTACAAACTGTCAAAGCTTGTCGTCTCGATGAGGTAATATTTGGTTTGTCCCCGTTCTTGTTTTAACTTTATCCGACAATGTTCCACTTTACCCTGTCGCCAGAATGATAAGCAATAATCACCCACAAATGTAACACTTTCGCGCACTAGAAATGTCCCGTCACCCAGGTAAGAATATGCCTTCAGTAATTTCTCAGCTTCGTCCCTGCCACCTACTAGCTTCCCGTGGAACCATTTTTCACTGAAATGCAACTCGTCGTTAGGTACGCCATCTCTTGGCCTGTGAAAACTGGATTCTTCTTCTTCATCTTCTCGGTCAGTTTCCTGTAAATAAATATTGAAACAAGCTGTCACATTTACACATTAAAATATTTTACATATGTATCTAGTATTTTCTCGAGAACAGTGTACTAATAATATTCTTAATAATATTAACAATGAACTTGAGAACGAGATAACATAATATTAATAATGTTATTTAACTAACCTGTTCGGTCCTGTAACTATCTGTATAAAATAGTTTATTTTGTGTTAAAACAAAGAAATGTGAATTCCACTCTTTGTTTGTGGGATCTTCCAGGTACATAATACCATTTTTCACTGAATTCCTCAAATCCATTTCACGCGCATCATCGTTACGTACAAGAAACAGACTTTCATCCTGACCTTCGGGCAGTTTTTTGTGTTTTAGTAGAATTTTTCTCCTCAACTGATACGGTGATGGTAACTGTTTTTCATTTTTCTCTACCGGATGTACAAGAAGCATATCACCAAAAACTTCCTGGAATATAAATAATATTTGTATTAATAATAGTGGTTAGGAAGGGCTATAATTTGTTATAAAATATACCTGCATGGCAGTCGCCATTTTCCTCTGCTGTGGCAACGAACAATTATCTTCTATCGAAAGTATAACGGGATATTCAGATGTGACGAATGCATGTTCTTTTATTGTCTTAATAACATCCATGAATTTAATTTTAGTAGTGAGTGTATGTCCGTGGTATATAAATGGCATACCATCGGGGCCGTCCCAACAATCTAACTCAATACATCGACATCCCATCCGTAAACATCGTACATACGCTTCTGTAGACGATTCACTGGAGAACTGGTCTCCAGTCAGATACCTGTAAACTTCAAATGTTATAGTATTACTGGGCATAAATCACAGTCTGTCACATATAACACTCTTTAAACTAACTAAAACTAAACTGTTTGTATAAGCAAACAGATAAACTGGAAAGAGTGTTAAATTTCGCCCTTATATTCAGACAACTTACGTGTTATGCGAGGACGCTATCCAGTAATGGCACAATGGCCGTGTCATATCATGGTACACGGTATCTTTTCGTGAGTCCCATACATCATTCTGCTTTGAAAATAGAAAATCGATAAATTCGGGTATTGTAAAATACGGTTCCTGTACATCTCGTTGCGGATCTTGCAGGTAGTCACGTATAAAAGCGGACACTTGCCTTTCATCATCACCCAACGGATCACCCTGTTCATCGATCAGAAAACTCTGGAACTCTTGTAACGTAACTGTCTTTTTATTCTCCGAATACGTCGAGTAACGATCAAAAAAATCATTAATATTCTGCAAGATCAAATATATACATATACACACCAGTTTTAACAGGTTATAATTCTGTACGAAATACTAACACGTTCATTAAATACTAGTTTATGGTACAGTACTGCAAAATCATCAAAACCAAGTTCAGTTCGTTTCCTTGTGTCGACTTCTTGAAATATATCCCGAAGTTTATTCGTAGGCATTTTATAATTCAACCGCGGGAGAAATGCTTTCACTTCCTTCAGACTGACACTGAAATGTGTAAATATTGTGATATTGATTTTTTCTAAAATAGCTCGGGGAAAACTTCTCTTACGTTTCACGTGGATTTTCCATAGCGTAAAATTCTCGACGTAACCAGGCTTGTACTTGCATCGGATACGGTACTTTCAATGTATCACACACGAGATGTCTCAGTCCTTTTATCCACAATTCACACTCTTTCTCCGACAGCGCTGTCAAAATCACAGTTACAAAATATATCGCACAAGTAATTTATTATACTCTACTATACCTGCAATGGACAAACACCGTAATTTAAACTCTGATCCATAGAATATAACAAAACATTTTAAATTCTCCATTTTCTTTGCATCTTCCGGCCATTTCTCAAAATCTTTGGAATTTTTGCCAACACGTATTTCTTTGATTTCCCGTAATTCCACCGAACCTTCATGTGCCATTTTCTGGTACGATGATGTTAATCTCGTCCATAATATTTGTCGAGTTTCCCGCCGTAAAACCAGCGTTTTCTTTTCTGGTCTTTTCCGAGGAAAAAATTTTGTAACTAACGTCCCGCGTTCCAGTTGACTTATAATATGTTCCATTTCCGGTATATAGCCCCCTAGGGGGGCAGCGCAAATACCATTTAATTTGGCAAACATTCCGATAGTATTGTATCTGTAAAAATAAATAAATAAATGATACTAGTAATAGAACGTGTTCATTTTTAATCAGAACTGTAATACGACAAACCTGTATATATGTACATATGTATGTAGATAATATGCTATATCATTATTTGTATACTAGCATTAGATAATAAAACACAGCAATAAAATGAATGATAACACTTCCTGTATGATTCTAATTAAACAGGAAGTAAATTCATATATGCATCAAAATTACAATATTAGAGTTTGTAATTAGATAAAAATATCTCGTACCTCTTAACTCGAGAGAGATATAACACGCATCAATACAACTGATAACAAACTGATCAATACCAAATACTTTTATATACATATAAAACATTACAATGTTCTAATTGTTCCCTTCTGTATGACATTCAGTTATTTTTAACTGCGTATTGTTTATTTTTACAATGAAATTTCGTAGCGGGCACGTTCATTTCTATTTTATTGGAAAAGTATATTTAGAAAAAGGAATGTTTACTTTTTATATTCATTGGATATTACAGCAGTAAGTATTAACGCGCAAAATAAAACGATTGTTGATCTTCTAGACCTAGAGAGTCAAAAAGTTTTGACAACATAATGATTGTTTCACAAAAAGTTTACATGAAAATGATTCAGAATTTTTTTCTGTGAAAATATATATCTTTACTGAGAAATCTAACTTATAAATAACTTTATATTGATAGTAACAATTACTCATTGATTATATTTTCATATAAAATATTCAAATATTTCCTTAACTCAAAAAGTAAATACCCAGAATGGGGATTGCCAAGATGTGGTTTGTTATATGAAACTTTTTGAAAATTCTACTTGAAATAAAAACTTAATAAGAACAGTGTAATTAATAAATATGTCAACCTATTTTACCTGTATGGAATATTTAATTACGATTAAATGTTGTTTGATAAATACATTACCTATTTCCTTTTTCTTCTACTACAAAAATGCATGTGCACACAAAGAAATAACACTAATTCTTGTATCACGTCTTCATTATTATATATGCAGTTATATTTTGCCACTAATAAAAATTATTCATGTATAAACATAAACACTTTAACAAGTTTCAAAACCATTTACAACACCTTAGTCTCATTTTCATGTTCTCGTTGCTCATGTTAACTAAGAATGACCGCTTGATATGACAGCTACAGTGTTGCCGTTAATAAGGTACATATGAAAGTTATATCTTATACATATATTTATTAAAATATATTTCATTGGAAAATTTGAAACAGTATTTACTTTTGAAATATTGCCATGTCTATACAGTTTTTATAAATTTTTCGTGTTTTTAATTTTTCTTACAATATTATACGTGACAACATTGCACATTTCTACTTTTCCCGAATGTCAACAAGTTCAATTTTAAAAGCATAGATGGCTAAACCAGTCTTTTCTCGTCCATTTTTATTCGTTCGCATGTGGCAAAGTGGCTGATGCAATACATGTTGCGGTAGATTTTAATAAAATACGGAGCATAGTGTGCAGAAACAGAAATATTTTAAAGTATTGTTTTCTTTTACATAAAACTCCAAAATGACGGAAGAAGATGCGGTAAGTACCTTTAAAATCTATTTGACATGACTGTATAAGGTTACTTTTATGACATGCATATGCTCATATACATTTATCATTAAAGGCCGACATATTTTCATCAGTTACATTTGGCATTTCTTTACATATTTAATACGGCATCAATTACATATACAGGTGGACAAATCTGTTGAGGTTCATAATTGCAGGACTTTCCCCTAAACTGGGTTGCTAAAACTGGTTCTTGCATTTTTGAATGGCGGAGCATTTAAATTATTAATCCAGTACATTGTACTTTTATATTTATTAAACTAAAATCTTTGAAGTTAGAACTAATGCGAATATAAACATCATAGTTTATTTTCGGATATGGTATATGAACGTATGAGTACATATTTTAAAAATATATGTGACATGTGATGCAAATCGTGATTAAACTCTATTATCTTGTTCCGATATTTTAGATTTTTGATCCGTCCTTAAAAAAGAAGAAAAAGAAGAAGAAGACTACATTTGATTTAGATGCCGCATTAGCTGAAACAAATACAGAAGCAACTGATAATAATGTTGGTGATACCGAAGTGAAAGATGACGCTGATCAAGATGATGGCAACATCGACCTCGACTTGGAGAGTTTTGGTAAAAAGAAAAAGAAGAAAAAGAAGCCTTTTAATCTGGAAGAATTAGACGGTGCATTACCGGATGCTAAAGAGGAACAAACTACAGAATCTAACGCGGTACAAGATGAATCGGTCATTAATGATAATTTCGATCTTGACATGGACTTTAGTAAATCGAAAAAGAAAAAAAAGAAGAAGAAGGATCTGGATGAACTTATGGCTGAAACAGATGACAAACAGGATGATAAGGAGAATGGTAACTATTTTATCAAATTATTTTATTATTTATTCTTTGTATTTATCTGTCGTTATTTGTTTGTCCATACAAAAGTACTGTTTTCTATAATTGTATGATGTACGTTTGTATGAATTATTTAAAAATTCATAGCGTTGCTATATTTAGTGTAAGTTATGATATGCATATTCTTATAAACATGTGTTAAACTACATGCTGCACTGAGGTTGAAAGAATTCTGGAACCGGGTAAGAATAAAACAGAAATATTTCATAGAACAGTAAATAGTTAACAAGTGCCATATTTTACATATTACATATCTTTTATTCTTATTTATTAATGAAAAATATATAAATACCAATGCGTCTGAAAGAGCGTTTAAATCTAGAGTAGATAAATAAATAAATATAATTACATGAATCATAAGAGAACTGAATGTTTAGTGTTTTATGTTAAAGCAAGTATGTACAATATTTCATCATCTTTGAATGCTTTATATCATAATATATTAAATTAGATTATTTAGATTTGATTAATGGCAATTGTTACTAAATGTAGAATTAATACCCGTACATATTTATTACTGAAGTAGATATCGAAAATAATTCATTTTGTTTAACGGATACAGTTGAGGATACATCAACTACGTGGTTTGGTTCGGATCGTGATTACACATACGATGAACTATTGAACCGTGTATTTGAAATAATGCGTGACAAGAATCCAGATATGGTCGCTGGTAAGAAACAGAAGTTTGTGATGCGTCCACCACAAGTTGTACGTATCGGTACGAAGAAAACGTCGTTTGCAAACTTTACGGAAATTTGCAAAACATTGCACAGACAACCGAAACATTTGTTAGATTTCTTGTTGGCTGAATTGGGTACGAGTGGTTCGGTGGACGGTAACAGTCAACTTATTATCAAGGGACGATTTCAGCAGAAACAAATAGAAAATGTTTTAAGAAGGTACAGTACTTGTGTATTCACTATTCATCTCATGCTCTGAATTGTAAATCCCAAGTTAAAACGTGTAATATTGAATTTGTCTAATAGTATTAATAATATTGAACAGCCTAGATTTCGATTCCTGATTTTAATTAAACCTCGTCTTAAAAATCTAGTAGCTACGAACTTTAGCGAAATATGAATTTGTTAATCAAAATCAAAAATTATATATTTGCAAGTAAAGAAATGTATTATTTAAGATACAATAATCGAGAAACATAAATTATATTTACGGATATTTTGCTGTGACATGAAATAAATATGACATTTATAAGAAAACACTATTGCAACTATTAAATATTCAGCGTGATTGAATTATGACAATTATGTTACAGATACATAAAAGAATATGTAACGTGTCATACCTGTCGTTCCCCTGACACCATTTTGCAGAAAGATACTAGATTATTCTTCCTCCAGTGTGAAACGTGTGGTTCTAGATGTTCAGTAGCTAGTATTAAATCAGGTTTCCAGGTAAGTGTTGCCATCTATCATGCATACACTGTATCTCTGTACATATATTAACTACATGGTTTATTCTATTTATTTCCAGGCCGTTACTGGAAAACGTGCAGCAATTCGTGCAAAAACCGCATAATAGAATCGATAATAATGTTCTGGGTCAGTTTGTGTTTCATTTACCGTCATCATTTTATTATAAATGTAGAATTTTTTTTTTTTTGGTACAGAATATATTTACAACTTTTATTATTTATGAAATACATTTTAGAGAGTTGTTATTATACCAGATTTTTTTATTATTATTGTATTTAATATGCCACAGTTCTCTCTCTCCCCCCGCCCGCCCGACCGCTCGTCGCCGATATTGTTACATCATGAGTTGAATTGATTAAGAACAAGCAAGTTGTATATGTTGTGCTGTGTGTTTCAGTTATGTAGGTATGTGACATTGTATTCGACACGTTTAATAAATTAATATAAAATTTACTTGCAACCAACACTTTTTTAATCAAGCATACCTGCATTTGTCATTGGATTTTAATACTTTCCATTCATTTCATCTTTGTTTAACTTCTCATTTCTTTTGAACCCCCGCCTATTTTAGTTATAGCTCCGCCTACTTCTGTTCTGACTCCACCCCTCTGTATTAATTCAACTGTTTTAACTCCACCCCTTTGTGTATTATCTTGTCATTTCTTTTTAAATGTTTTTTTTATTTTTATATAAAAGTATATTTTTATTCGCATTTAAAAATGAAAAAATTTAATTTTATATCAATTTTTATTCTTGATATATTAACAACACCTGCACAAACCATGTATAACAATGAATAGAGAAAAAATATTTATACTT
>JAGJTL010000057.1:1955642-1965789 GCA_022063505.1 Calosoma granatense
GACGATGATGACGATGTGGACATGTACAGCGAAGCTATCGCTGAACGGTTGGAGGACAGAGGCACAGCCGTACCTACGCCACAACCACGGCGTGTGCCTGTCAACTCCATCAAACAGCAGGAGCGACAGTGCCTCAAAATCAAGAACGCTCAAAAGGTAAATACATATGCGCGAAATCCAGATTGAATTCTCGGAATTTATTTACCAGTATTCGAGGATAAATCCCTCGTATTTCTATTAAATTTTATTACTCACACATTTCATGCATGCAAATAATTCCTTCTGTTTCTAAAACAAGACAAAATCCATTGCTAGTAATTTTACAGTCATTCTAAAAAGCCAGTTTAATTATATTTCCTTGTAATACTTGCATTTTTCAAGTGTGTTAATAACGTAATCGTTGGTATGTAAATAAATATGCATATACACGCACACTTGATAGTAAAGTGAATGTAGTACGTATACTCCCACACTTGTATTATTCTAGTCAAAGGTAACTTCATGTGACATGTATGTTGTTGTTTGCAGCTGCAGATCCAGAAGGCTTGTCAGTCGCTGAAACGCGGCTACATTGAGCGCAACAATAAGGCTCGTGAAGTGAACTGTCGCAACCATCGTCAAAGACGCGGCGAACGGTCTCAAGGTTCGGCACGTTCAAACGCAAACAATAACCGCAAATGCTGAGTGTAACTGTTACAATGATCTCAACACACAAGACCAGGCAACTTCGGAGGTACTGTCTCATTACAAAGTGCAACACAACTGACTCTAATAATAAACAGAACGATATGTATAAAACAAACATACCTCTTTATACAAACAAGTAATGTATAATATCGGATCTTAAACATATTTGTTGTTCCAAAATGCATTACATTGAAACCAGATGTGTATGTTTGTAGAGCTAGACTTATAAGTCGATGAGAAAAATAATTGCAAGGAGATGAAATATTCTAAAACGAATAATTTGTAGCCTTAGTTTAACGTAGATTCAATCGATATAATTTAAACTTACTATATATATTTTTATCTTCAAAGAGAGAGACACAATGTACGAATTAAGAATATATTTCAGTGTTTTCTTGAGCACTAACATATATATAAATACAAAAAAAGATTCTGAAATTTCTCAAGAAAATTGCTTTAGAAATAATTCGCTTTCAAGTAACGCAAAGCATATATTTATACATTATTATGTATTTTGATTAAATATTTTAATCAGCATGAATTTTAAGAAACTCTCTTTATTGCAAAAATTTACCAATTATTCAGTATAAAAAAATATAAAAAGTAAAATAAGAATGAAAAAAAAATAATTGGGGTTGCAACTTAATTCATTATATATCTCCCCTGTGCCCCTCTATATTGACCACTATATTTTTTATCTGTAAAAAGAACCAAAAAAAATTCTAATTCATTTTAACTAGATGTACAATTATAGATTGTAGAAATATCGATTAACATTTTAGCTTGTAGGTTATAAGAATAGTTTTAGAAACTTAGAGGTTAGAATTACACACACACACACGTAAGTGAATCACCTTTTAGGGACATAATATTTTTTAAACAAATGCCCCGAAAAAAATATGCATTCGTTTTTGGAACGTTTCATCTTCTTGAAGTATATAAATATGTATATGGTGTTTTTAAACTAGTTCATATTGCTTTTCTGGTTGTCACACGGCACTGAACGATGATGTTTTAGTGTGTGTTCACTGTAGTAAAATTAGTAAGAAGAAGAAGAAGAAAGAGCAGTGACACACAGCGAGCGGACATGCATCTCAGTTGTGTGTGCATTGTTATAAAATATATTACATACATGATGTATAAATCAAAGTACTTGTGATTCTAGCAAACTAAATTACCAAAGCACCAAGTTGTGTTCACATGAAACGTCAGAACAAAAGAACAGACAGACAGACAGAGTTAAACAATACAATATATGAAACGTACCTAACCTTAGTGCTGTGGCCATTTTATCAAGTATTTTAGTGATTATTCGTTGTCTTTCATTTACTTGTTCTCTCATTTATTCATTCAGTTCATTCACTTTAGTGTTCTTCTATATAGTAGAAACAAGTGAATGAAATGATCACGATTATTATGTTATTTTAGTTAAATTATCACGCGCTGGGCTAATAGCTATAATAATCATAATTATTTTTTATATAATATCGATAGAGAAAATAATTTCCTTTCATTATAGATAACGAACCATATGGTATGATTCATTTTCAAAACTGATTGATTGATTGATTGATGAATGTCCCACTGTAAAATAGATTATTTTGTTTTTATTCTAATTTATTAAATCTGTACGATAATGATTATTATTTTATAGGTCTGTCACAAACACAGGCAAAATTTTATTTTTTTACTTAAATGTCGCGATGTTACACGAAACAATTCTACCGTTCAATTTGGTACCTGATTATTATGAAATGATTCAGCTAGCTGCATTTGTTAAGAGAAAATAAACAAACATATTTTTCAAACGTTTCTTTCCTAAACATATGCTGCAAACTAATGATCTGTCATCTGCAAACGATCACTGTTAACTAACTGTATAGTGTATGTAACTGAATAATATGTCAGGTAATATTGAATCAATACTATATTCTTCACTTCACTTCACTTCAAGTAATGGTGTATAATTTTCCTCGTATATTATTGTTTCGTTTCAAGATTCTTGTTCAGTTTTCATGCACATGTTAAGATACATACGTATATGTTATATAAATAAATAATGATTCTTTTCATATACATATAAACAATAACTATAAATACTTATAGGTAAATATGATTCTAATAAATGGCGGTACACTCTGATCTGTAATACATATACAATATATTATTGCAGAGAGTAAATGAATAATTTAAAATATTGTAAATATATTCAGTTGTGCACATACTATTTTTTACACGTAA
Organism: Calosoma granatense; assembly: GCA_022063505.1. NCBI lineage: Eukaryota > Metazoa > Arthropoda > Insecta > Coleoptera > Carabidae > Calosoma > Calosoma granatense. The sequence goes on from JAGJTL010000057.1 coordinate 1,958,571, forward strand.
CAAAACCGAGTATTAAACAAATAAATTCTGTAAATATTCGATAAGGAAAATAAAAACCACAAATTATTATCATTTATTCTTATAGAATATGCAGTCAATTTGTCCACTGTTGACGTTTAAGTATGCATGTATGTAGGTATATGTGTATATTAATATAAGAGTGTTTGTGTGTGTGTATCGAAAAAACGTGAATAAACATATTTATTATTATGTAATGTATGATTTCTGTTGTCATAGTTGTCAGCATTGATGAATTCTCTAATGATGTGTTTAAGATATAATTTTCTTATTCCGTTGTGTAATTCAGAAAGGTTATTTGTCAAGGGACTGCGATATATGATTGACAACATGTCCCAAACTATTCTTCTGTAAAATCACTGACATTATTGATTATTCACAGAAAGAATATCATGTATTATTTGTATTGTTCCAGCAATGTGAAAACAAAACCATCCAAAAATGTTATTCAAATTAAATAAAGATTTTTTGTTGAAAATATACCGCTGTTTTCTTTGTTTTAAAGCAAATTGTAGGCTACAATATACATTTTCAACGCTCCTACTTCGAAACTTTTTTGAATCCTTTCCGTTAATATTAAAAAAAAACCTATTTTTTATAATGAACCATTATAAAAGATGATGAAACTAATTCAGCAGTGATTATATACAATTATCTACACCACGTTAAACTATTTTTACTCTTCAAAATTCTTAAATATTAGATTGCAAAATAAAACCAATTTAAAATACATAATCAACGATCAAATACTTTTCTTTGTTGGCCAGACGGACGTAAAAGATAGGAAGTATGTGACGAAAAAAATATTGGATTTTCTACTCCTGTAATGAAAAAGTTGTGTTCTGTATGTATGTAATTAAACTATTGATAAAATAACTTATTATCTGATTGTTGTCAATAATTGTTTGACTTTCAGAACTTCCAATATATAAACACGTAATTTTTATTTATTTGTAATGAACTAAAACCATTAAATAAAGCATATTTATAGTCACATGTACACAATGTACGGGAAAATCAATATTTTTCTCGTTTCCATTAGCAACATTATCATAACACACTAGATGAAAAATAAACTTACGTCTCTAACTTACATTCTTTACTAAATTGTTAACTATGGCTCTAACATGGGAAGATAAAGAAGTCAGATTTGACATTCCATATTCGTAAGTAAAAGAAATTATGTAGAAATTCTTTTCTTTATAAAATATATTAAAATATTTCAGAGAAATGAAACTGAGACCGTCTGAGAAAATTATTGACAGACTTGATTCCGTAGAAGATACAAAAGGTAACGGGGGAGACAGAGGACGATTAATTGTAACGAATTTAAGAATATTATGGCATTCAGTGACTGCTCCAAGAATAAGTTTATGTATGTTAACAAAGTAATGAAATGTACTTGACATATGAATAATTTAATGTTGCATTTTAGCTATTGGATACAACTGCATCATCAGTAGCAGCACAAAAACTGTTAATTCTGTAAGTTTTTATCATAACATTTATAAGTCTTATCACAATACATAACATTTACATAAATTCTGTTATTCCTACAACTGAAACAGATAAGCGTTTACACACTAACTAAGATTTTACCGAATTTTCTTTGCAGAGTAGAATATTTTGTTCACAGAAACTCCGAGGTACAACACAGGCATTGCATATTCTTGCAACATCGAACAATGTTCGTTTTGAATTCATTTTCACTAATTTGATTCCGGGCAGTGAACGACATTTCACATCAATTATGGGTGTTCATAAGTATGTACATGTTCGGTAAATTAGTATTAGATATTACCAAAGTATTATAATCGAGCAACAAACTCTGTTTTATAGAGCATATATTTCATCTCGTCTCTATCGGGAACTGAAAATGCGAAGTGCAGTTGTACATAATAAACAATTAAGAATTCTACCATTGGAGCAAATTTATACAACTCTCCATGGCGTTTGGAACTTGTCCAGTGACCAAGGAAACTTAGGAACTCTAGTTATAACCAATGTCAGAATGGTCTGGTTTGCAGACATGAATGAAGGTTTCAATATTTCCTTACCATATCTTCAGATGAGTACTGTATGCATTTAAAATCTTCACATGACATATGACAGTTATTCTAGGTTATTTCTATTTGATAATTGTAGATAAAACTGCGAGAATCTAAATTCGGCATGGCATTAGTTGTTACAAGTTCGGCAATTAGTGGAGGATATGTTCTTGGGTTTAAAATAGATCCAGAAGAAAAGTTACAGAATATACATAAAGAACTGACGTCTCTGTATGCAATTTACAGTAATAATCCAATATATGGCGTTGAGTTTAGCTGGTCGAATACCGATGAGTTTAGGGAAAACACCTCACTGATTGATGATATGGAAGAGGGCACGGATGACCCACGAGGCGAGATGTCCAATACTCTTGCAGCGTACTTGGCAGACGAAGGTCATGTGAAGGACAGGGAGCCTGTGTACAACAATGACATAGGTCTTGCTATCGAACAAATTAAGGACGGATTTACTTTACAGAAACTTTGGGAAGTTATTCCTTCCGATAAACTATAAATACTCACATTCATATGAACATGTTACAAATAGGGAAAAATAAGAACAAATATTGAATATGCGTATCACATGAACGAAAAATATAATTTACTATTGTAAATAAAATGTATTATGTTACAGTAATTTTTGCCTTATGATAAATAAACTATATATTTAGTTACTATTGAAATTGTTTGTTAAAAATTCAAAATGTGATATACGAGGCGCCGTTTGGAACAAAATTAAATTTGAACCTACATAAAATATTTTCTTATCCACAAAAATTTTCACTTTCCCCACAAAAAAAAAGAATTTAAATATGTTAAAATTCTGCAGCCATATGCGCACAAATGGCTATGAAAATATATTGTTATCCATAAAAAAAATTTTTAGCACCTACAAAATTTATTTATAACCTACGAAAAATAATTCCTTAACTAGGAAAATTTGAAAAAAAATTCGAAAATTAAAAAAAATATTTTAAAAACAATTTTAAAAATTTTGAAAAATAAAATTTGAAACAAAATTGAAACAAGATTTGAAAAACTATAAATTCTGTAAATATTGAAGTTTAAAATGAAATATAATTTATATATAAGTACGAGTAAACAAATACATATGTATTTTTATCGCTTTGCTGTATCAGATTAAATAACCTACATTTAACAAAGTTTACACTAATTTTGTCTCTATATTAAACAATAAAATGAATCGTTTTAAATTGTTATTTAATAAATATCCATGTTCTATTATTGGAATGATTCATCTACAAGCATTACCAGGTAAGTTAAATGAAATTTTATGTTGACATAAGTAAATTCAAGCAAATGGAACAGGTTCCCCTCGTTTTGGCGGATCAATTCAAAAGATTGTGGACAAAGCATGCAGAGAAACTGGTATTTATATTGAAAGTGGTATTGTAAGTATTTTAAACATAACACAAAATTAATATATGTAATTATTTTAGTTATAATTCCGATCTACATTATTAAGTATGTTTTATAGGATAGTATATTGGTTGAAAATATGAACGACATACCGTACGTTCAAGCAAGGTATTTAAAACCTGAAACAACTGCAACAATGAGTCGTGTATGCGCAGAAATAAAGGAGATACTTTTCGGTACTGATATTCCGTGTGGTGTACAAGTTTTAGCCGATGGAAATGAGGAAGCAATAGCCATTGTACAAGCTTGTGGATTTCATTATATCCGTGCAGAAGGATTCGTCTTCTGTCACGTAGCTGATGAAGGATTTACAGACGCTACAGCTGGACAACTGTTAAGATACAGGAAGAACATTGGTGCAGAGGATGTTCTTGTGTTTACGGATATTAAGAAGAAACACAGGTTGATAGATGATAGATATTTCTCAGTAATGACACATGAATATTATTATTAGTAAGCGTCATATGGATGACATATGTAATAGAAAATTAAAGTAAAATTATGAATGAAGTGATATGTAATATAAATATGCATCTAGATTTGATTCTTACGATATTTTTACAGTTCGCATGCAATTACCTCTGACGTTAGTTTGGTGGAAACGGCAAAAGCAGCTGAATTCTTCCTCTCCGATGGTGTTATTCTCACCGGTGCAGCTACTGGTGATCCAGCGAATGTGAATGAGCTGGCAGAACTAAAGAATAATATATCGCTGCCCGTCATCGTAGGCTCAGGAGTAACAGAACATAATCTACCCAATTATCTTTCAGCAAATGCTTTAATAGTTGGCTCATACTTTAAAAAAGGTGGCAACTGGAAAAATGATATTGATATAAACACTGTTAAACAATTTATGAACGTTGTAAAACAATACAGAAATAAATAAAATGTATTCCTGCATTTATTTAAAACAGGTATTTATTATTTCAACAACTCATCGCAATTTCTTATGATTTAAAATAGGAAATATAAGAAAATACATAACATAAATATATAAAATTTATTTCTTTCTTCTTGTATATATAATGTACATAAATTATATATTATAAAACAATGATTTTAAGTACATTTAAACCCGCCACCAATTTTTGGAATGTTATTAAAATGTTTAATGAAAACATAATCTTGATTGAGGTAATAATTAAATTATGTACACATATAATCTCAATTAACTTTTAGGAATGTAAAATAATCTCTGCAAAAACAATTGACCAGTTGTTGTTCTTAATTCTAGAAATACTGTTTCAAACAAATTAATAACAATATTTTACTAATTAAAATTAAATATTCTGCGTACAGAATTTCGTATTCTACAAAATAGATTATAAAATTTCGATGAATTTTCTTCACAATCTTCTGGTTGAGTTTGGTTCGTTGACGCATCTTTTTCCATGGATAACTTTGATGGAACTATTGTAATTTCATCGGATATCCGAACTTTTTTCACTGGCGTCGGCTGTAGAATGTTACTATCGGCTGATAAAGGCCTTTTCTTGACTCTGAATGGAAAACATTTTCGTTTATTGTCTGCATTTTCGTCTGCATTTGCGTAGAAAATATCATCAAAGTCCTGTAACAAACATGTAAGAACATTTGTATACATTTACACAAATTGTAATATAAAAGATACGAAATTAAGTTACTAGTTATTAAGTCAATATGTAAATATATGTCATTTTCTTTTAAAGGAAGTAGACACTACACAAAGAAGTAATTCATCCATTAGTTAATATCACCATCTTCTCGATTAAAAGTGTAGCAGTACACTCTTAATGAGAAGGTTGTGATTGATGTAATAAATTTATCAAAACTACAGTATCAGTAATACATATTTCTTACTTACTTGAAATTTTCGTTTTTGTTTAAAAAATGACGGACTCAAACCCAGATAATCCAGATCGATTTCACACTTTTTCCTAACCGGTTGACGTCGGCTACTATCTTTTCTCAACGTTTTCCTGCATTCAACATACGAGAAAATCGACCGCCGAATTGTCAACATCCAGTCTTCTGTATTCTTCGATGAATTCGAATACAACACAAACGATTCATGTTGACAGGTGAGTTTAAACGAACTACTTTTTAACATTTCTTCAACTTTACACTTATTCAAAGGCAATATACAACAACACTGTAACGAGTTTGGCAACCCGGGATTACCGTTCAAAATTTTACAATACATTATAATGTCGCTCATCAACACAAAGTATCTTGGAAAGCCACGATTTCGTTTTCGAGACATTTTAATTAATGTTCCTTCTTTTATTAAACGTCTGCCAGGTTTTATTATACACGGATAATTGTTTTGCAAACTTTTCTGTAACTCAAGCATTCGTTCAATATTGTCATGTTCCTCAACTAAACTATTGATATGTTCGGCTGTGCGTTCTACTTCTTTCAAAGATTCTAGAAAGCAATACAAGAATTACAACTGTTGCCAAAATATGCTTTGACATTTCTTTACAAACCTAATAAGTTTTCATAATGTGGATGTGTTGGTACTGTATGTTCTATTACTTGTTTCAACAGTAAACGATACCGGGGAATTCGTTGTATAGGCGTGATTAGTAAAGATGGTAACTTCATTTGTACTTCGGCACAACTTTCTTGTTCTTCGAGAAACTTTTTAAACTCTGGATTATTGTTTTCCAGATTCTAAAACACACACACAAGCACTGTAACTATGCAGACACTTGTGTTTGTTAACTGCCAACTTACTTGCAGTATAGATATTGCTTTCTTATAATCGTAAGCATAAAATGAATACAATTTAAAGAATGGTGCTAATTTCAATAGAGCAGAAGCAGCATTTTCTACACTTTCCTTCAGTTCTTTGAGCAGTTCTCCATTTACATTGTAAATAGTTTCTATATTTCCGAATATTGTGTTGAAATCAGTCTGTGATAGAAAGTTTAATGATTTCATAGGTACCATGAAGTGCTTGATCAGTTTTTCTAGCTGTTGTAAATATGATATTTCTGATGTGTAAATTTCTTCCAATGCTTTGTTACGCATAGATTCGAGTTTCTCTTCATTATTCTTCGTAGTCATTTTATCAAGGTCTAGCAGTACTAGAAAATAACACATTGCTAGTTAATAATTTGACAGTTACTCGAATATCTATTACCTATTACATTTAGTTCGAGTTTTTATTGTTAGTAAATTTCTTTCGTGTATAGCTCTTCGAAGTTCCGTACAGAAATCTAAATCCGTCTTTGGCGTACACATTACGCTAATATCATTAAAACTATTTAAATTAGAATGCATGGTTTCAAAATAACGTACAAATTTCATAACACCATAACTGACAGTTAAAAACTTTTTAAAAGTGAGCAAGAGGGAAGATGATAGTTGTTTCTTTCCAACGAGCGTCTCACTGGTAATTTTCTCATTGGATCACTTGTGCAAGACGTTGTACATGTTAGAAAGATTGGTTGCATAACTTTAGGCGAATTATCTTCTTACTACAAAAGGTAGGTTTTTAAATTATATTATTTATTCATATAAATATATACAGTTATATTCGCAGAGGGAATTTGAACAATAATATCTGACCCATAACCAGTTCACGGCTCAGCCATATTAATGTTAATTTAATAAAATCTTCAGTACGAGAATAAAATAATTCGCCTGAAGTTAAGCAAGTAAACATACATATGTGTACAACGAGATATCTATACTACACAAGGTAGCTAATGAGAAAGTGGTCAGGT